>JAQISU010000014.1:15970000-16035000 GCA_029339505.1 Unio delphinus
CATATAGTTTTTTGCAACTTGTGCTCGTTCCATTAAGCATATTGGCAATGGTGCCCAGATTGTCAAATTTTTCTTAATACTTTCTTTTATTTCTTTTAAATTGTCTTCCAGTTCATCTTTTTCAAAATTTACGCCTAATGTTTTTATATTATCTTTAATAAGAAGAGCAGGCAGACCATGTTTCTTACCTCTCCAGTCTCCTATTAATAAGATTTCAGTTTTATCAGGATTTATCTTAGATCCTGAAACTTTTCCAAATTTGTCAAATTCCTTTATTAGTTCATTATAGGATTTTCCATCTTGAATAAAGTTTGTGCAATCATCAGCATGTTGTAACATCTTAACTTCTTCTTTAATGTTTGGAACTTTGATTCCTACAATATTTGGGTTATTCCTTACTTTGGTACTTAAGATTTCTATTGCTATTACATATAATAGCATAGATAGTGGGCAGCCTTGCCTCACTGATCTTTGAATTTCAAATTTTTCCGTTTTTGCTCCATTTACCTGTACAATCGAGTTTATATCATTATACAGAATTTTGGTCCAATGTTGGAAGTTTTCTCCAAATCCAAATTTTTCTAGTGTCTTATATATATAGTTTTGCTTAAGTCGATCAAAGGCTTTTTCTTGGTCAATTAGTACCATAGCACTAGTAGTACCATTTATATTTATATGATCAATTATAGTTTTAATGTTTAAGATGTTATTTTGTATATTTCTTCCTTTTGGCCCACTTGTTTGATTTATATTTATAATTGGGTCAAGACACTTTTTGACCCTTTCCGTTAAAATTTTACTCAAAATTTTATAGTCAACATTAAGGAGTGAGATGGGTCTCCAGTTTTTTATTTCATCCCTATTTCCCTTTCCCTTATATATTATTGTTATCATACCCTCCCTCATTGTGTTAGTCATTTTGCTATTTCTAAGTGCAATATTATTGTATAACCATTCTAAAATTGGCGACAACTCTCTGCAGAATTTTTTATAGAATTCCGCGGAAAGTCCATCTCTCCCTGGTGATTTATTTTTACCTAATTTTCCTATTGTCTCTACTATTTCGTCTTGTGATATAAATTCCTCACATTTGTCTCTATGTTCTGAGGTAATTTTCTCACAATTTGTCTCTCGTAAGTATGTTTCTATATCTTCGTCTGCTATTCTCTGTGAAGTATATAGGTCCTTATAGTAGTTCCGTATGTAATTTAATATTTGAGTTTTGTCTTCTAGTATTTCCCTTCCCGTATTTAATCTTTCTAATGTTTTTTCTCCCCCCCCCCCCTTCTTAATACTTCCCTTTTATATAATCCCCTTGCATTTTCATATAGGTCTGTAAATATACCTGCTTTTATTTCCCTCCCTTTATAGTAATCTTTCTTTAATTTTTCTAATCTTAATACTAGTGTAGTTTTTGTGTTCTGTGTTGTTGTTGTTGTTATTAAATTTTCTATAGCTTCTATTTCTAATTTAAAATTCCTAACCCTTAATTTTGAATGTTTTATTGCTATTTTCTTAAATTTAACTTTTAATTTATCCCATTCTTCTATAATGTCTTTATTCCCTTTATTTTTAAAATCTTCTATTTCCCTTTTTATTTCTTCTATAAATTCTTCGGTATTTAATATTTTGGCATTTAATTTCCATGATCCGCGACCCCATTTAGTTCTTTTAGATATCCCTACTTCTAAATAAATTAATTTATGGTCCGAAACTTGATAATCTGATATCCCTGATTTTATATATTTATTTGTTCCAAAACATGTGCCCCAAAATGTATTTAATCTACTTGATGTATTCCCTCGTGTATAAGTGTATTCCACCCTTAGTAAATTTAATCGTCTATATATGTCAACCAAATCTAATGATTCCATTATAAGTTTCATTACCTTCATAATCCCTAAGTCGCAAGGTGTTATATTTGTGTTTCTGTCTATGTCGTGCTCAACCCAATTAAAATCCCCACCTATTATCAAATTGTTTCCTATATAGTTGTCTAAGTACTCCTTAAGTTGTATTGCAAAAGCTCGTTTCATATCATAAGATGCTGGCATATATATGTTTAAAAAATGACAATTCTCTATTTTTAAATGAATTAGTCTACCCCTAAAAAACGCACCCTCCTCTATTCTTTCCCATTTACTTCCTACTTTATTTTTGATCATAATTGCAACCCCTCCCCCTTTATCCCTCCCTATATAGTCATTTTGAATTATAATGCAATCCAGCTTTCTTTCAAGTTGTTCTTTTAATTCGTCTGTTAGTCCGTTATGTGTCTCTTGAATAAACAGTAAATCAAAATCCCCTATTTGTATTAACTTATTAACCTTTTCTTGGTTTAATCCATTAACATTTAAGGACAGTACACGGAAGTTTTGTTCTTCCATTTCTGGTTTGTCTCCAGGTGGCCGCTCATTTTAGTGGTTATAAATTTATTGACTATTGTTTAAATTTAAGCGCTTGTATCTTCCCCCTTTTGAGGGGAGCCTGGGTCATTGTTCTCAAATTGGGTATCACTTATAGGTATTTCAAAATCACTGGTGATATTTGAAAAGAACAAAGTGTTAATGTATGTATCTATTTCGGTGTCATTGCCAATTGTCGTATTAAGTGTATCCATGTTGCAGTTTTTTTCATTTCCATTTGTAGAATATAACTCAGTTTGTGCTTGACTCATTTCTGATTCTTTTTCTTGGGGGATTTTTTTCCATCTCCCCAGGGGAGGGAAGTGGTTTTTCAACCTCCCCCGAAGACGGAAGCACCTCCTCAGAAGAGGAAGACAGGCTCTCCGCCTTCCTCTTCTTGTTTGGTTTTTTGTTCTGAGTTTTTTTGGGCGTTGAGGTTCCTTTTGGTATTGGTTCTATCCCCTGAGGAAAAGAACTCTCAACTGCTTCAGCTATTAACACCTCAAAAGGATTCGTGTGCGAAAACGTTGGAATACTCACCCCCGCCCTAGGTTCCTTCCTCATTCCCACCTGAACCCACCCTTCATTGGGGTTATTGTTAACTTGGGGCTCCGACTGTAGTACATCTGAATAAGAGGGTCCTTGTTTTTGCGTCACCCCCTTACAATCCCAAGGCCCGTGCCCTAGTTGTCCACACTTACTGCACTTGCGGTCTCTCTCGCAATCTCTGTACCATGATCGGATTCTAAAGCCCAATACATAGAAAAAAGGGGGTATCTTGGATTCTTGCCCCTTTTCAACCCTAATCATTCTCACGGCTGAAGTAATACCATTAAATCCCCATGAGTCCGCTAGTTTATTTCCCTTACTGGCGACATGAAACCTTTCGTACATTTTCCTTTCTATCTCGACTGTATCGATATAAAAAGGAAGCCCATGAAAATGAATTTCAGTCATTTTTGGCCCTAGCTCTCTTTCAATAGGCGGGGCCTCATGCACATGCATTGTGATGCCTTTCACCATAAAAGATTCAACATCTAAAATTGCTGTTTCTTTGTCTTTGGGATAGAGCATATATCTCTTCGGTCCAGCATTCTGGAGCGCCGCTATTTTCCTCATATCTACGGACATGGCCTTAAGGGCCGCTAGAATCTCCACTTGTTTGGGAGTTGCATCATCACCTGATATCAAGAGCTGGCAACCCTTAGGGTGATGTGCAATTAGCACATTGTCAACTACGGTACAATCATAATACAAATTTAGTCTAGACCTGCTTCCCCTAGGGAATCCAGAACCCTCTCCCGCATGTTCAGCCATTGTGATAATTGGAGTGCAAAATGTATCAATGTATAATGAAAAAGTGATTCAACTTAAAGTATAAAGTAAAAAAGTGCAGTGAAACTAATTAAACAATTGTGATATAAGCAAAAAAAAAAACCTACCCCAGCTGGAATCAGCTAAGAGCCACGTTGCTTAAAGGAACACTCTTATTTTTCCCTGTTTTTCCTGATTCATTACATTGAGTCCGTGAACTTGAAAGTTTAGCACATTGTTATCCTCTGGGGTCCGCATATTTGGAGGGTGACGAGGATCTTTTATACGGGAGAGTGGGGTACTCAAAATTGGAAATGATGAAAGGAAACAGTTTCTTTCTAATAAATTATAACGTTTTATTGTAAATTTCATATAACATCCATATATTAAATATGATAATACCTCATTACTATGCGACGTTTTATGTTGTTATTTTTCTTTGCTCACGCGTATGAACTGTGTACTTCGGACTCAACTGTCACACCACAGCCCTCATTAGCTTATTTGTATTCATGCGCCACATGTAAACATTGCAACGTGCACACTTTTGAAGAGTTCTTTTTACTTTAAAGGAAAATATTGGGTGAGAAAAATAATCTACGTTTGGGTTTAGACCGAGACAATGAAATCCCAGCCGCGGGGTTTACATTATATATCTCGTCATTCGGACAAGCCTCGTGGGGAGACTAATAATATAACCTCTAGGCTAGGATTTCATTGTCTCGGTCCAAACCCCAACATAGATTCTATATGTCACAGTCTCCCCGGCACCCGCGTTAACTGGCAGTCCCGCCTTAGAGTAACATGTCCGGTCACGGCAGAGCAGGAAGGCACCCGGTTTAGGAAAGCTAGTTTGTCAAATTGTGTCACTCTAATTAAAGACAGAATCCAATCGGTTTGATATCTTATTACTTCTAAAATGAAGTATTAAGTATCTGTGTAATTAGTGAATTGCCAAATAGTTTAGTTGTACTTTACATCAGTGTGAGAATAGGCCGAGCTTGAAATCAAGATTTCCAGCATATAATCAGAACCTGTGTTACGTAAAAGTAGATAAAGTCCAATGGATCATCCGTGCTTTCGTCGACAATCAGGTTAGCCTTGTTCTGTTTCTCCACACTCCTGGATGTTGCCATTGTTTACGCTTGAAACGACCGGGTCGCACTTATTTCTAATCTAGTCCAGTTTTACTATGGACAGAAAAAATACCAATAATGTGTAAGCCACCTGTGCAATTGTATCAAATCCATATAGTCATAGAATTTTTCATATAGTCATATAGTCATAGTCATAGTCATAGAATTTTTTATTTTTCCTATCAATAAATATTTCTAGTACATAGTGTACATGTTGTAGGTCCCTAACAAATTTAATTGCTAAAATGTCTTAGCGACATAAATGAGTGTAGTCACTGTTAGGTATTTTAGCTTGTTAATTTTGAGCGGTGGTCAAAATTGATCAAGTTAGATTTCGAGAAAGAGATTGTTCGAAAAGTGTTCTCGTACCAAATGAGAATCCTGGGAAGGAAAAACAAATTAAGTTGGAGTGGGGTGTGTTTGGTGTTATTTCATTTCTTCCTTCTTCTTTTTCTCTTCTTTTCCATTATCTCTTTCCCACTTTCTTCCTACTCCCTTCTTCTCTCTTTCTTCCTCTTTCCTTCTTCCCTCCTTATTTTCCCTTTCTTTTTCATTTTTCTTGTCGATTTGTTGGTGTTATGTTTCCTTGAGCTATCACTATTTGATCCCGATGTTCTCATCACACTTGTATTTATCTTGCCACTTGTCGGTTGTGCCACTACTTAGTGTAATGTTCTCTTTTATTTCTTTCTCTCTTTCATCCTTTTCTCCCCTTTCTTCTTTTTTTCCTCGCATTACCATGTTTATATTATTCCCCCCCCCCCTTTCCCTTCCTTTCCCCTTTTCTATTTTATTTTATATATTTATTTTAGGGTAATGTTAAGTGGTTCTGCTTTTTTAAGCTAGCGGTATTACTATCCGCTCTGACCCCTTTAACCGATATGGCCTCGTTAATTTTTTATTTATTTGGTAGTTATAATATTTATGTTTTGTCTATTTATTTAAGGTATTGTTACGTGAGTCTGCTTTTGAGCTAGCGGTGTTAGTATCATCTTTGGCCCCTTAAATGATAAATATTGACTCTATGGCTATGTTTATTTATTTATTTATTTGATGGTTTTGATATTTATGTTTTGTGTTTTTTGTCTATTGATTTTAGGTAATAAAGTATATTTATATAGGTAGTGTTTACGTTTTTGTTATGTGGTAGCCAGACTGCATACATACATAATTGGTGTTTTTAAGTTGCCGCCGTCCACTAGGGACATATGGGCAACTTTTATAGCTACCATATCGGTAGCCATTTTAGGTCCCTTGGGGAGGGGTCGCTACTCCCTCCCCTCAGGCATTTAAGTGCTTAAATGCACTATAAATTAATATTGGGCGTTCTCCCGAATTACTAAAAAGTAACTATCGGGAGAAATGAAAGCCCATAGGGTGGGTAGGAATAGTACCCACACACACACCCCCCTATCAACCAATCAGAAGTATTCACTGGTAGCGAGGGAAAATGTTTTCTCATTTCGCTAGTAATTTTGATGAGTCGGAAGAGGAAAAGGCGGAAAAGGCCCAGGTCCAGGAGTCCGGCGACACAGCAGCACACACAAGAGCACGCAAACAGCAAGACAGCACCGCAAAGGACGCAGCTCACACCTGAAACGACAAGGTCATACTAAAGGTCAAATTCAGTCCAGTTATACTAATGGACAGCCTAACATCCAATAATGTGTTAGCCACCTGTGCAATTACTCAAATATTTAAGTTGAAGAATTGTTATTTATAGTCCTATCGTTCGAATAAAACTAGTACATAAGTGTACATATAATAAGTCCCTAACAAATTTAGGAAAAATAAAAAATGTCTAAGCGACATATAATAGTGTAGTCAATGTAGCCAGACTGATGAACCATTCCCTTTATATGTGTGAAGCACGGACATAAATGAAAACAACTCCTAACACCAAAACTTACTAGGCCCATATTATCACAAAAAGACATGGAACGCGCTGACCTGAAAAGAAACACTCACTCACTTTTTACCTACAAACACACACACACAAACTATTTGACAAGCTACGGAAACGAAGTGCTTATAGACACACTTCTATTTCTTAACGTACAGACAAGGAACAAACAAATATAATGGCACTAGTGTCTTTTCTAGAGTGTTGGGGTCGCCCTGAAAATGGCCGTTTGTGGACTGGGAGTTATGACCATCTTGTATCATCTAAGATTATGGAAGCTATAATTAGGGGAAGGGGGGGGGGGAAGAAGAAGAAATCCCTGATGGGGAAACTGCCACCTTGCCCACTCCAACCACCACAGCTCACTTACAACGCCCACGCTTGAAAGAATGGTTTCGTCTCGTAAGTAGACCGTTTCTTATTTCTCCATATAATAAGTACCATCAAGTCTTTACCTTCATGTCTAGAGGACGCGTTGATTTTTTAATATCCTGGTGTCTCCATATGTTTACTATGGGAGCTGGTTCTAATAGAGAATCACAAACATACAGTGATCTCACATTAGAATGTAAGAGACTTCAGGTGGCAGCGAGATCTTTGGCGATTACAGACATTTCACCTCACCTCTCTCCGCATGGGTTCGAGTCTCGGATCAAATGACGTTCATGGACTCCAGCAGGATGTTTTGCAAGGGGGGGAGGGGGGGGGAGTCAGTCATGGCAGGCAGAATTAGTATAGTTTGCAGTCTGAAACTAAAACTAAGATTTAATAAGCGTTTTGAACAGAATCATGTGACATATTTTCAGTTTCAATAGTATGATTAAATTTGTTGGAATATATATATATATATATATATATATATATATATATATATATATATATATATATATATATATATATATATATATATATATATATATATATGTGTGTGTGTGTGTGTGTGTGTGTGTGTGTGTGTGTGTCTGTATATATATATATATATATATATATATATATATATATATATATATATATATATATATATATATTCCGGAAAGATGGCCGTCATTGCTTAACTGCTTGACGAAGGCTCTTCCGTTTTTGTGCTATTTTTCATGATATATCTGTGTGGCGTTGCCCGACCCAAAATTAAATTAGGACCATGTGTTATCAAGTAAGTCGGACAAGCCACTGTTTATTGTTACACATGACCGCAGGCTAACACCATCCCTTACGTAAGTTTACCATAGTTAAGAGAGGAAGCTGACCAAGGCCCGTCAGATATGTAATTAGCACCTTGGGCTGGAATGATGTTTTGGACATCAAAGAAGCTGTCAGAAGGAGTGGGCGTGCCTTATCTTCTGGATACGCTGACGGACCGCAAGATTGAAGGAGTCGAGTGGATAGGGCCCCAGCGCTACCCAATAAGAATCGAGGAAGGGGTGGGACCCTGATTTATTTTAAAATATAATATCTTTAACCGGCGGCTAGCTTTAGTTTCCGATTACCCGTTAAGGAGGATTGTCTGTAAAGAATTGGAACTCCGTAGCCATACGTTAATTGGCGGGAAAAGCTTTAGGAACAGAATTTTCTAAGCTAGCTTCTAGAAAGGTCAGTGAGCTGTTTGTTTGATCTTTGCTTTCTGCGACTGCATTTAATTGTAGATCGTTTATATATACGTATTATTACTAATATCGTACTAGGAATAATTATTTTGTGATGTTGATATGTTTGTATATTTTGAAGAATGGGTTCCTATTTGTAAAGAATCGTATTGCTTGCTAGCCGTCGTAAGAATTAATATTATTATAATTTGCTATGTGGTTATTTTATAGTACAATAGCACATTATCCATGTCATTATAGAAATTGATTGTTATCTTTGAAATGATTTCACTGTGAGAAATTAATAATATGAATATTTGAATATTTGTGTACGCTTGTGGGAGTGTAGTGTACAGACATACATCTGGTTGTCGTAGTATTATAAGTACAACGAGATTATATATATATATATATATATATATATATATATATATATATATATATATATATATATATATATATATATATATATATATATATATATATATATTAGATATACTTATGTGATATGATGTATGGATATGATATCGTGCTATTACCCCATTGGTTCCCTGTAAGAGTGTGTGGGAATTTCGATGTGTATGTATGCGTGTCCTAAAACGTAATAGCCTTATCTGATGGTTAATGGATGATTTAGTGTGAGGTGAGATTTGATAAACCATATGTTAACGCCTTGTGATTTTCACAGGAAGCTTCGGGGGACAGACTAGTGAGTGGTCCCAGTGTCTCCGTTATAGACGGAAGGAAGAGAAGGAAAGAGGGAAATCTGAAGAGGAAGTTTCGGGGCACAGACCAGGAAAAGTGTCCCCAATTGTTGTGATAAAGAAAGGAAGGAAAGTGAAGGGAGGAGAGAAATCGGGAGAGGTGAAATTCAGGAAGAGCGGAAGGATAGGATAATAGATGAGTACAACCAAAGGCCAGGTGGAAAATCGAACTCACACTGAAAATCATAAGATGAAATAGGCTATCACTTAGAGGACAAGTGATTATGTGACATTTAACTTTATAGGTTTCATTAAATTGTTATTGTTGAATTTCATCTTCGTGTTATATATATATATATATATATATATAACTGGGGGCTCAGAGCCGTATACCTATTTGGTCTTTAATCTAAATTTAAATTCACGAGCCAGGTGGAACTTCTATAATATTTTAATTAATATTTTGGAAGTACCCCACCCCAACCTTTCCAGAACGCTACAGTGGGCGCTTTCGTCCGGGATTTGAATTAGACATAAATATTAGTTTAAAGACATAAAGTTTATTTGTTAGGAGTATTAATGAACAGTGAGAAACAGTTGTGAGTTATTTTCCATCCTGTGTATTTTGAATTTTTATGATTTTCTCATCTTATGTTTGTTATATTTGATATTTACATGCTTTGTAGATCTTTTATTACCTGCAGTAATTGTGAAGCAGATATCGAGCAAATATCTTACCTGAAAGGAATTAGTTGTCGACAGGTAAGTATTTGGCTAGGAAGTTGTAAAATCTGTCCATTGTTAGCAGGGTTGAGACAAGGTATCACTTCGTATTAGTATATAAACATGGCTACAGAAAGGCAAATGATCAAAGAGTACCGTGCCATGGGGTCGGAAGATCTTGGATACGAGGGAGATCGCCTGGCTGCATTTATCGAAGAAAGAATCAAAGAATGAAGGCAGAGAAAGCGCTGGCAAAGGAAGCAGCGGAGAGAGAAAGAGAGAGAGAGAAAGAACTAGAGCTAGCCAAGATAACAGCGGACCAGGAGCTAGAGAAAGCCAGACTCGCCCACACTCTGGAGATGGAAAAGGTGAGAGTTGAAGCTAGGACCAACGGACGGGACGACGCCAGTACAAGCTCTGGAACGACCGGCCGACCATTCATCGACCACCGGATGGTCCAGATCAACATGCCACGCTTCAATGACAGGGAGGAGGCTATTGACGATTTTCTCGTGCAGTTCGAGAAACTCGCACACGCTCATCAGGTCCCTGAACAGCACTGGGTCATAAATGTCTCAGCCTTTTTGCAAGGTGCAGCTCGGGAAGTCTACCACGGCTTAGCTGCAGAAGAGGCTGATGACTACAATGCCCTCAAGAAGGCCCTTCTCTGCCATTATCGGCTGACCGCCGAGACTTACCGGAAACTTTTTCGGGACTCGGCGAAAAAGGTAACCGAGACCCACTCTCAATTCCACAACCGTGTTCGAAGTTTATTTGAGAAGTGGATGAAAATGGCTGAAGTCGAACGTTCGTACGAGGGGCTACGCGAGGTTATACTCAAAGAACATGTTCTGAGTACTTACCGTCGCGAGTTGACAGTCTTCCTAGCAGAGAGGGAGCACCGTACGCTCGAAGAGATCGCTAACATGGCGGAGCGATATGAACAGGCGCACTCGAAGAGTGGAGGTTCCGGGGGCGCGGATCGACCCCGACCCTCTGAGTCGCGTCGTATGGGGGAGGTTGAGCCGGCTGTCCGCAACCGTCAGGGTGACGGGAAGGTCGAAGGGACACCTGCAGGGAGGGATGCCACCTATCGACCTGGACAGGCCTCACCCACGAAACCAGGACTTGCAAGTAGGCGAGGGCCGCCGACGTGTTTTAACTGCAAGCGCCTGGGGCATTTTGCCAGGGACTGTCCCAAGGGCAGGCAGACCCAGGTGAATGTCGTTGCTAGGAAGGAGTGCGTGCCGGAAGCGAGTCGCAACCCAGCCAACCTTGCGGCTGCAACTGTCAATGGTGAAGGTGCCACCATCTTGTATGACACTGGGTGCAGCGTCCCCGCGCTTGTCGACAAGAAGTATGTCAAGCCGGAGGACTATACAGGGGAGGTAATAGAAGTTCAGTACGCGAACTGCACGCGTGACTCATTACCAGTAGCTGTCATTGACCTCGATTCACCATACGTGAAGGGGAAGATTGCAGCTGCTTGCTTGGAGGGACTATCACATGACGTCATATTGGGATGCCGTTATGTGTTACCCCAGCCGAACCCCGAAACCTGTACACCTATGCCAGTGAGTGCTGTTGAGACCAGGGCCATGAGTCGACAGCCGAAACAGAAGCCGATCCAAGTTACCTCGACACCGGCTAGTAATGTTCTTCCAGCCGAGTTGAGGAAGCTGCAACAGGAGGACGCAACTCTGGCGCAGTTGCATAAACACGCAGAAGCAGGAACAGAGAAAGAAACTCCGAATGGCGCGGTGAAGTTCGTGTACAAGAAGGGAATCTTGTATCGCCACGCCAGGAAAGGCAGCGAACAGTTTAAGCAAGTTGTCGTGCCGAAAGAGAAGCGAGGCGAAGTATTAAAACTCGCGCACGAGAGTCTCATGGGAGGGCACATGGGAATTGCTAAGACACGTGACCGTCTGATAAAAGAGTTTTACTGGCCAGGGGTCCAGGGAGACGTTAAACGGTTCTGTCTCTCCTGTGACAAATGCCAGAGAATGGCACCGAAAACGGATTATCGACCCATTCCCTTGGGGAGTACGCCCCTTATCGATGAACCATTTCGACGTGTCGCCATGGATTTAATCGGACCAATAAAAGCAACGTCTGCGCACGGAAATCGGTATATTTTAACGGTCGTCGATTATGCTACACGCTATCCGGAGGCCGTAGCATTGCGTAACATTGACACGGAAACCGTCGCGGAAGCTCTGTTTGTGATCTGGTCAAGAGTCGGAGTGCCCGACGAGATCTTGACCGATCAAGGGACACAATTCATGAGTCGTGTGATGGCGGAGGTGAATCGTCTCATGTCAATTAAGCACCTCACAACGACACCGTATCACCCCCAATGTAACGGATTGGTCGAACGGTTAAATGGGACTCTAAAGCACACGCTGAAGAAATTGTGCGAAGGCCGCCCCAAGGATTGGGACCGGTATATTCCTGCCATGCTTTTCGCATACCGGGAAGTACCACAAGCGAGTTTGGGGTTCTCTCCCTTTGAACTCTTGTACGGGAGGACCGTACGCGGCCCAATTGCCGTACTGAGACAGCTGTGGACAGACGACCACGCTGTAGAGGAAGTACGCACTACCTACCAGTACGTCGCGGACTTGCGCAACAAACTGGAAGAGGTTTGTTCTCTGGCGCAAGATAATCTCAAACGAGCTAAGGCGCAGCAGGCGAAAAATTACAATAAGCGCGCAAAACCACGTCAGTTTGAGGTAGGGGATAAGGTGTTGTTGTTGTTGCCCCAGGAACACAACAAGTTGCAAGTTTCCTGGAGGGGTCCATACGTCGTCACCGAGAAGGTCGGAGTTAAAACCTACCGGATCCGGCTACCGACGAAAGAGAAATTGTACCATGCCAATTTGCTCAAGAGGTACCGGGAAAGGGAGACCGTAAGCGATTTTGTTGTCTCCACGATAGTCACCGAGGATGCCGAAGGCGATCCGGAAGGTGCCAACACTGTCCCGAGCTGTCCATTAACGAGGGTCGAGACTCCGTCGGACGTGGAGTGTGACCCCATGTTAACTGGAGGCCAGCGGGACGAGATAGAGACCCTGCTGGCCGGGTATTCCGACGTGTTAACAGAAAAACCCGGGAGGACGGCGCTTGTCGAGTTCGGGTTAAAGATGGTGGACGACCGACCAGTGCAGCGGAAACCATACCCCTTGCCCCACGCGAAACGACAAGTTGTAAGGGAGGAAATTGAGCAGATGATTGCTCTGAGAGTAATCGAACCTGCCGACTCTCCGTACAGCTCACCAGTAGTCCTAGTGCAGAAGAAGGACGGCACTCATCGGTTCTGCGTCGACTACCGGAAGCTGAATCAGGTGACAGAATTTCAAGTCGAAATGTTACCTGACCCGGAACATATCTTCGCTTCGGTCTCAAAAGCGAAATATTTTTCCAAGCTGGATTTGTCCAAGGGGTATTGGCAAATTCCGGTAAGGAAGGAGGATAGGGCAAAGCTCGCTTTTGCTACTCCCGACGGGACCTACCAATGGTTGGTCATGCCGTTCGGGGTACAGAACGCGCCCAGCGTCTTTACTAGGATGATGCGGAAGTTGTTGGAGCCCTTACGCGATAGGGGTGTCTACAACTTCATGGACGACCTCTTGTTGGCCACAGAGACGTGGAGTGAACACCTCACTCTATTAGCCGACGTTTTGGAACGGCTACGTCAGACGGGATTAACAGCTCGCCCTTCCAAGTGTCACCTAGGGTTCCGGACCTTGGATTACTTAGGACATACCCTCAGCCAAGGCACACTGTCCCCAGAGAAGTCAAAGGTAGAGCAGCTGAAAAACGCCGCACGGCCCATCACGAAAACTGAGGTTAGGTCATTTCTGGGATTAGCCGGGTATTACCGGAGGTATGTGCCCAATTTCAGCGCGATTGCGGGGCCGTTGTCCGACCTAACCAAGAAACGGACCCCGAGTAAGATTATTTGGACAGATGCGTGTGAGCACGCTTTCCAAACACTGAAGGCTAGGCTTACATCCGACGCCGTTGTTCGTCTACCGGATTTGGATAAGGAATTCGTTCTTCGCACCGATGCATGCGACACAGGACTGGGAGCAGTACTGCTACAGGAGCATGACAAAACGCTTTTCCCTGTCGCATACGGCAGTCGGAAGTTGTCTGCTGCCGAGAAGAACTACTCCGTATCGGAGAGGGAATGTCTGGGAATCGTGTTCGGCATATCACGGTTCGAGCGATACCTATATGGACGGAAGTTCATATTGGAGACCGACCATCAACCACTCGCCTACCTCGCGCAGGCGAAATTATCGAATGGACGTTTGATGCGATGGTCGCTGTTCTTACAGCAGTACCAAATGCACATCAGATACGTGAAAGGTACAGAGAACGTAGGCGCTGATTTCATGAGCAGAAGCGCTGAAATTTAATAATCACTCTGTGTATATATATTTTGTTTTATTCGTGTAGTGTCACGATGACTTTGTTATTTATTCGTGTAGTGTCACGATGATTTTAGTTTTAATCGTATAGTAAAGCCTTTGCATTTGGAGTAATTTTGAGGGAATAAAATCCCGATTTTATTCTCAAGCGTGGGGGGATGTGGCGTTGCCCGACCCAAAATTAAATTAGGACCATGTGTTATCAAGTAAGTCGGACAAGCCACTGTTTATTGTTACACATGACCGCAGGCTAACACCATCCCTTACGTAAGTTTACCATAGTTAAGAGAGGAAGCTGACCAAGGCCCGTCAGATATGTAATTAGCACCTTGGGCTGGAATGATGTTTTGGACATCAAAGAAGCTGTCAGAAGGAGTGGGCGTGCCTTATCTTCTGGATACGCTGACGGACCGCAAGATTGAAGGAGTCGAGTGGATAGGGCCCCAGCGCTACCCAATAAGAATCGAGGAAGGGGTGGGACCCTGATTTATTTTAAAATATAATATCTTTAACCGGCGGCTAGCTTTAGTTTCCGATTACCCGTTAAGGAGGATTGTCTGTAAAGAATTGGAACTCCGTAGCCATACGTTAATTGGCGGGAAAAGCTTTAGGAACAGAATTTTCTAAGCTAGCTTCTAGAAAGGTCAGTGAGCTGTTTGTTTGATCTTTGCTTTCTGCGACTGCATTTAATTGTAGATCGTTTATATATACGTATTATTACTAATATCGTACTAGGAATAATTATTTTGTGATGTTGATATGTTTGTATATTTTGAAGAATGGGTTCCTATTTGTAAAGAATCGTATTGCTTGCTAGCCGTCGTAAGAATTAATATTATTATAATTTGCTATGTGGTTATTTTATAGTACAATAGCACATTATCCATGTAATTATAGAAATTGATTGTTATCTTTGAAATGATTTCACTGTGAGAAATTAATAATATGAATATTTGAATATTTGTGTACGCTTGTGGGAGTGTAGTGTACAGACATACATCTGGTTGTCGTAGTATTATAAGTACAACGAGATTATATATATATATATATATATATATATATATATATATATATATATATATATATATATATATATATATATATATATATATTAGATATACTTATGTGATATGATGTATGGATATGATATCGTGCTATTACCCCATTGGTTCCCTGTAAGAGTGTGTGGGAATTTCGATGTGTATGTATGCGTGTCCTAAAACGTAATAGCCTTATCTGATGGTTAATGGATGATTTAGTGTGAGGTGAGATTTGATAAACCATATGTTAACGCCTTGTGATTTTCACAGGAAGCTTCGGGGGACAGACTAGTGAGTGGTCCCAGTGTCTCCGTTATAGACGGAAGGAAGAGAAGGAAAGAGGGAAATCTGAAGAGGAAGTTTCGGGGGACAGACCAGGAAAAGTGTCCCCAATTGTTGTGATAAAGAAAGGAGGGAAAGTGAAGGGAGGAGAGAAATCGGGAGAGGTGAAATTCAGGAAGAGCGGAAGGATAGGATAATAGATGAGTACAACCAAAGGCCAGGTGGAAAATCGAACTCACACTGAAAATCATAAGATGAAATAGGCTATCACTTAGAGGACAAGTGATTATGTGACATTTAACTTTATAGTTTTCATTAAATTGTTATTGTTGAATTTCATCTTCGTGTTATATATATATATAACTGGGGGCTCAGAGCCGTATACCTATTTGGTCTTTAATCTAAATTTAAATTCACGAGCCAGGTGGAACTTCTATAATATTTTAATTAATATTTTGGAAGTACCCCACCCCAACCTTTCCAGAACGCTACAATCTGCTTGTTGTCTATATTCGTCTACATTATTGTGTTTCATCATGCATTGGCTGTTCAGTTCGTATGTGTTCATTCATCTCCTTGTTTTTGGAAACGAGAACAATTGAAATTTTTCTCAGCTGATTTGTTCCACTTTTAAGACGTCATTTGATTTTTAATAAACCGCCATCACGTTATCGCCAGTCAATCTGATTACGCTATGATAGACCCTCATTAATTGCATTAAATGACTACACCTTGGCTCTTGATACTGCATTGTGCTCAAGACTAAACGAATTTGGACTACATTCATCATTACTTAAATGTAAACGGAAGCGAAAAATTAAACGTTGTTTCAAAGCTGGCCGGCGTAGAACAGGAAGAAGAATTCCAGTTATCTCCCTTTCGTCCGTAACAAATAAACAATTTAAACATAACCTGGTTAAAATTCCTCTTCAATCGTCAACCGTTTTGTCAACTGTCGCAGGGATATCACTACGTATTGCATTATTCAACGCTCAATCAGTAGCATCGCCGGAAAAGCGCACAGAAATAATTAATTTTATCAATGACCAGAATATCGACGTCTTCATCCTGACATAAACATGGCTAAAATCATCAATCAATCAACCCAAGTGTACAGATTAAACACCCACCGATTACTCCATCAAGTCGTTCCCCCGCAACTTTCGCGGAACTAATCCAAACAACACTCACACTTGAACAAAGGTCAATCCATTCTTTCTCTCTCTACCGCCTTCCTTCCAGTAGAAAAAACAAACTGACTCAATCTCATATTGGTGGAACAGTTTCCGAATTCTTGGAGATTTCAGCTTTCACTTTGACTGTCCTGGAAACCCATACACGTCAAAACTCCTAGATTCCATTCATATTTTCAATCTTAAACAGTAAGTTAACCAACCCACCCATAAACATAGTCACATTTTAGACTGGTTTCTTTATAGACCTGATGATATTATTTTGCAATCCATTCTTGTATCCCATGAACTTGCATCAGACCACCTCTGCACTATATGCCATTTTGATGTTTCAGTCCCTAACCCTCCACCTTTCTTTGACAGTAAGCGAAACCTCCGCATGATAAATAGAACCAAAATTCATTCACGACATTCAAGAAAACCTAACAACTTACATACATCCTTCAGCGGAACAACTCAATAACTGTCTGCGTTCATTACTTGAAAAACATGCTCCAGCCAATAAATGCAGAGTATCAATCAAAAAAAAGTGCTCTCCATGGTTTAGCAGTGTTAGGGACCAGCTTCGAACTGCTGAAAAACATCGCCGAAAAGCAGAGAGGCTTTGGCTTTCCACCAGACTCGCTATTCATAAACAAATATATGAAGCGGCTAATAAGATCGTCAGAAACATAGTCCATTTAGCAAAATTATTCCACTACAGTACTAAAATGACGGAGAGTTCCAGCTGCAAAGAGCTCTTCAAGATAACTAACAAACTAATGTCAAGGATCAAATGTACACCACTTCCAACTATATTCTCTCAAGCAGACCTTCCGGACCAATTTGCAAAGTTCTTCCGTGACAAATACAAGCCATTAGAGATTCGCTTGACAACACAATTTCAATTGACTCGTCACCATACAGTTATGATACAAAATTTCAGTGACAACCTTTAGGAGCATTTAAACCTGTCTCTATTGATTTAGGACGGACAATCGTGATGAAGAGTGTACCAAAGTCTTGTGAACTTAATCCAATTCCGACATCACTGCCGATTGAGTGCTTAGACCAAATATTGCCTTCACTAACTGATGTTATTAATACCTCTCTCTCTCTCTCTCATCAGGGGAATTCCCATCATTTTTCAAAACTGTCATTGTAAAGCATCTGCTGAAGAAACCAACACTTGACCATAACGATTTAAAGAACTACCGCCCAGTTTCTAATCTCCCATTCATATAAAAAAAATCTTAGAAAATGTTGTTCTAACAGTCTTTATAGCAATGTACAGTCTGCATATCGGCCTTGCCACAGTCCGGAAACTACTCTTCTGAAAGTATTTAATGACATTCTCTCTGCGTTGGATAGTGGAAGGATTACAGTCCTCACCCTTTTTGATTTGTCTGCAGCATTTGACGCAATATACCATGACATATTACTTTACCGTCTCCAGCATGGATTTGGTATTCAAAATATAGCCTTACTGTGGTTCAAATCCTACTTAGTCAACAGGACACAAATTGTATCTGCAAATGGAATACACTCCAGCCCAGTTGATCTATGTTGTGGTGTTCCATATGGTCTGTTCTTGGACCTGTTCTCTTCATTCTATACACTCAGCCGCTCTCAAGTGTCATAGATCATCATCCAGTGTCTCACCAATTGTGCGCTGATGACACCCAAATATACAAGTCTAGCCACACAACTGAAGTTGATGCTACCATCCTTTGAGTAGAGAGGTGCATTTATGATGTGAAATCATGGATGACATGTAACACGCTTGTGATGAATGATGATAAAACTGAGGCTATTCTGATCACAACACAAAGACTTTCTCATTCACATCCTTTACCTCAGACAATAAATATCAGCAACACCAACATTAAATTCTCACTGTCAGTATGAAATCGAGGCGTTACTCTAGATAGTACTCTCACATTGCACCAACATGTCATGACTGACTGCATATCTTGAACTGAGACGCATCAGTTCCATTCGTACATATCTTTCAGTTGATGCCACTAAAACACTTGTGTGTTCATTAGTACTTTCAAGACTCGACTATTGTAACTCAGTTGTGTCTTTTTCGTCACAATATTTACTCCAGAAACTTCAAATTGTTCAAAACACAGCTGCACGGATCATCTTTAGAGTACCTCAATCAGAGCACGCTTCACCACTGCTCTATACCATACACTGGCTATCAATTCGATACAGAATCAAACACAAACTTTGTTCTTTGTGCTATGTTTCAATGACAGACTCCAGTCCAACATACCTATTCGGCCTCACCCATGTGTAGACACCAGCAAGATACTTACGCTCCTCGTCTGACATATATATATATATATATATATATATATATATATATATATATATATATATATATATATATATATATATATATATATATATGTCTATATGTATGTATGTATGTATGTATGTATGTATGTATGTATGTATGTATGTATGCAGTATCATTTCCATTGGAGTCTTGACAAATCCTCTGTCTGGTTTTGCTGTTGTTGCTGCTCTCTCTCTGCTTCTGAAGTCTGTACTTTTCCGTCCATTATTCTTTCTCCATCTTGGTTTCCTCTCAGAATACCTCTTCTAACCGGTCTTCGACATCTTACACACTTGCTTCCAGAAATTCGGTGCTTTGTCGGTTTGCCATCGAAGTGGGTGAGAATCACTTTGTTTTAACACCAGTTTTCAGGCTTGCACTAACACACTGCTCGATTTGATTAATGGCACGACCCAGGCAAATTTGGAAAGACTTCAATAACACAAAACAAATATTTGTAGCCATGATTAATAGTGGCCAAATGAGAGACATCGGCTAAATCGGTTTGACATTGATGATCGATTCCCTCCACTCGGGTGCGACTTCTGGATAATTTTCGTACAATGGGTTTGTGCAAAGTTTACGTAGCTTGTTCTTGTAACCATCACTTCATTCGATGTAAACGAAGACTTTTCAGACGGGTTTTTGCAGCACGATACAATTTCTGAACTCCCCTTTATCCAGCAAGATGGGATCTTTCTTTTGGATCATTTGGCGATGAAATTGTCGATGTTTGGCTAAGCATTCTTTCTGGTGTTTAAACAAAGTTATCATTCCTTTCAAGACATTCAGACAACATTCATTCACCGTATTTATGTCATCTTTAGTGGCTGTTTGAATGATTTGTTTTCGCATAGATGATGGAGCCTTTGGACAGGACAGACAATATGTCCCACTGTTTTTGTCCTTTTTTAGACAAAGGATGGTGTGCACTTGTCTGATGGGATATCTGTTTTGGTTCAGGAACCAGAAACACAGTGAAGTTCATCGCTTGACTTGCGCAATTTTATCTTTTTTGTCTGAGAATGTTTTAAAAAAAACTCCCTTTTGGTTGCTCATCTTTTTCTAAGGACAACTGCGTCTTTTAAAGGGTAGAAGTCGATGCTTGGCAAATTATGTTTTCAGATGATGAAACTGTTTCTGTTCTTTACTTGTTCCTTTCCCTTTTTGGACAGACGAACGAGGATGGTGGTAACGGCGTGAAATTCGTTGAGGGGACATCTTTGGCGTTTAGAAGCACACAACCTCTGAACCCCATCCTTTACCTCGGGTCTTTTTGATAATGGAACATGTCGTCTCTAGTTGTCTTTATAAACTTGATGATAGGCATCACAAAGTCATGGAGTGGTTCGCAACGGACTAAATCGGGATCGTTCTTGCTTGGAAAAATCCAGTAAGCTTTGTAAAAGAACAGATCTCTCTTGGATTTAGGGGGCAGGTACTTTGTGTGTGAGCAGATGCTACTTCAGATAAAGAGGAGGAGGATTTCACTGCTGGAGAAGAAGTTTGTGGAGACGCTGGTTTCCATTGTTTCATCACATATGGAAGCACGGGTGTCATATTGGGCATGGCTGGCATCAACATCACTGGAGAAGTAGTAGAACCTGTGGCTACTGGAGATGCGTCACTGTGGTCACGGCCTCTTGCGGAAAGAAACTGTTTTCTGTGGGATTTTCTTTTCTTATTGCTGTGACCTGGTCTTGACACCACTGTTCCTTTTCGTTTGGTCGGTTTGGTTTTCTGGGAGTGACTTTTTTCTTGGGGAGAACTTTGGGGTTTTAGGATCCCATTTTAAGAGGGAGCGAATGATGACACATTCTACAGAACCGCTACCTCTAAGTTTCAACATGAATTGCTTTATGGTTTGATTTTCGATGCAAAGATCGGTCGGTTGTGTCAAGGCTAAATAGTTTCTTTACAAAAAGCGTTTGATTTGATGTGGAATGTGAACGAGTTATTTGTTTCCGGACCTGTGCCATACAAGACACGAATCGATTGGACGGGATGATCAGACTGAAGGGACGTGACTTTCAATCTGTGTGAGACAGACCTAAAGTGTCCGAGAGTTTTATACATTCTTGTTGTTCTTTAGCCGACGACGGAAACGTGTACACTGCAGGCCCTCCGTCGTGGCACCAGTCGTAAAACAGATGAGTACGACATAGAAAATAATTGGGAGTGGTAGGTTTGAAATCCACGAGTAAATAGGCGTGCGGGGTTTGAGTGACACCGTTGTATGCATGAGTCAGTCAAGGCTAAGACTTGCAATTGCTATTTATCTCTCGGGATTTTACCCAAGACAACGACATGAGTAATGAAATTGATGGTGCTATTGACTATACTTTGCTGAAACAAATTTAAGTGATATAAATGACACAGGCATTACAATGATGCTGTCCACACACACGATATAAGCCCCTTGACGTTCTGGAAAAAGGCTGTAAGACAATAACCTCTCTTTGTGGCACCACACGATCCGTTTAGGTGGACGATTGTTCAAATAATGTGTACGCTCGATCAAATGTTTGACAAATTCAGTTTTGCCTGAACCGCTGGGTCCAGCAATTAACATATTAAAGTGATGGCGAAGATACAATGCCTCCCAGCTAACAGGATATCAGGTTTTGTCGATGACTTTGGAAGTGGAGGAAGAGACAGCAGAGGGTAGTCATAGTAGTATAAGAAATGTCACTTTTGACACGAAGACAGATAAAACAAGAGTTTGGATTCTTTTTTCAGGACACGTGTATTGAACTTTTGTATTAATGGAACAACACGAAAGACAACAATACATAAAAGGCAAATGGTTAGGTACAACGATAAAATACACATCAAAACGATCAAAGTGGAATATAAGCAAGAAAATGTACAACATTTTGTTGGTAACAAAGGTGTCCTTGAAACAATGTGTAATGCTTGTACAGTCTCTACGTTGGGTACAGTGATACAGGTGTCCCTTTTGGAATGTTCATGTCAGTTCTATCCTGATGATAGTTGATGTGACGGATTCTTCTTCTGAAACTGTCACTAACACCAGTTTAATTGTTATTTGTTTCACTGGACGTTTGAATTTAGGATCACTTTTACATTCACGTACATCTGTCTAGTGAGGGTGTAAGTCACAAGTTACACACACATATCGTCGTACACTTCTTCAGTACCTAAAAGGAGACGATTTTTTTCCCGTAGAGGTCGAGAAGTATCCAGATAAAAGCACAAGGCTTTTAACAGAATGAATCTCTATTGGACATTGAAAAGTCCACTTTCGTGTTTTATTTGGTGGTAGGTACTGTTCGTAAAGAGTCCACAATGAATCGGCTGGTAACAAAATACCAGAAAGGAAGCCATTACGACACACACCACACGTCGACCCCAACGTATGAGACACAGTTCTTTTGATAACTGTTGGTCATCCTATTTGGTTTTAATTCTCCCATTGATTTCCTTCCACGGAATCTGTTGCATCACAACTGATAAAGGTCGTGGTATGGTAACCCATGTTATAGCCACTTTGTTCTTGAACAATAAGTGTACTTTCTACATAGAGATGATCATATTCAGTAGCGAATCTAAATGGTTCAGTCACAAACATGCACATCACACGCCGTTCAGAAGTTTCCTCCTGAACTAAGTTTACGCTGTGTGAAAGAATTTGGTAATCATCTAACTATTCGTCTGGAATTTGTTGCAGTATGTCTACCTCGTAGTAAAATAGACCATTTACAATCCAGTCCATTTCGTCCGTGAGTATTTGATAACTGACCACTGGAACATTTTCATCTATATTAGTTCTCTTATAGCATTCACGTACCTGTGGTTTAAACACCGGTAACGTAACGGATGCAATTGTTTTTTTTCGTTGAACTGGTATTTTGACCAAGTCTCGATAAATGCATTTTCTTAACTCTAGAGGTAAACCACGAATTTTCTCTGGTAAAGTATCCATGATCATGTCGGTCAGTATTTATACTCATGTTGTAGTCACTTCAAATTGTCATTATTTTATTGAAAATATTATTATAGAACGAAAGTAATGGACATAGTGAGTAATTTCTGACCACTGCCATTCAAAGTAACGGCCATGAATGGTAATACAATCTTCTGAGTTTGTTGACTTTTGTTAATTTCTTCTTGTGAATTTCTCGACACAAAAGTGCCTCAGTCACCAATTGAGATTTTGCTCTGGAACGTCCCTGCCAAGCGTCATTGAATATTATTTTTTAAATATTTGTCTAGGTGTTGTCCAGCGTTTGACTCCAAGCCTAGCTGGGTTTTTAAACGACATAGTAGCCCACTTCAATAACTAAGGTCCCACATAAGGTAGGTAGTGACCCTCAAGCATGTTCCAGGTAAGCTGAATCATTCCGCTCCCACTGGTAAAGTGACACACTGCAACTGAAGCACTTGACTTTATCCACTTTGCCCAATTGGAAAAATCCGGCTCTGACTAACTATTCGGGGAGGGGGATTGTATGTCCTCATGTATATTTGGGCCACTTTCATGGGAACTTTTTAAAATGACTTTTAAAGTCTCGGTATTCAGGCAAACGCACAAAGAACGAATATTTGTCTTTGATGAATGTACGGTGAAATCCGTAGTCGATTGCTCCGAGTTGAATGACATCCTTAGGTTTGTAGACGCATCCTCCATGAAATACAGTAAAGAGACCACTTTACATAGTGGGTATGGTAGTAGTGGTAGTAGTAGTCATAGCAAAGTTCATAGGATATTGTACTGAATCGCTGGGGTCACAACGTACGGCATCCAGTTCAGCACTGCACTCTACTTGAGAATCTCAGAATATGAATGACATCTGTTTAAAAGTATTCATCTCTCTCGCATGGTCTTTGAAGTTACAATGCACTATTGGTCTTAGACGTTTTCCCTTTTTATATGCTAACCAATATCGACATGTCCGTACAAGATTTGATGCACTTTTTTCAAAGGTCGATTGACAATTTGGTGTATGGGTAAACGTACTATCTTGTGCAGTTCGTAGGTGGCCACGTTAAAGTCTCCATCCAGTCCAGACTTTAAAGCTTCTCTCAGCATGCCAAATTTTACTAGTCGACTGTTGCGATAATTGAGAGTCAATCCTTTCACTTTGCACTTGTGTTACGTGTATTTGATTTTGGTCATTTATTTCTTATTTTAATTGTTTGTTTGTCAGATTCAAATTTGACATTTTAAGTTTAAGATTCATTCATTGGGAGATATTGATCTTAGAAAGTGGGATGACATGTACTCTTAAGAATAAACACCAGGTGTTGACCTCATTTCTGACCTGGCTTCAGAGTTGTAAACAAGCTTTTAAAATGATTGGTTGATTCCAAGGACATTATGGAGCTTTGTTATAAACATCTTTCTATTTTTAGTTGGGTCATGCGGTGTGTACGAGATTTTTTGAACGTAAATTTGTTCTAAAAGATTCTAGAAGATCACGTGACCCCTTTCTTGTTTACGTAAAAACAGGTATATAAATTATGTTTTGGAGCGAACTATTTAGTAGAAGTTGGGCTGTTAAAATATTAAGTTGTTTCGTTTTGAGTTATTTTAAATTACGTTGTTTCGTTTTGAGTTATTTTAAATTACCTTGTATTGGAAATTATTTCAATTTGTTTGGATCAAGAGGATTTATTTTGTTATTTATCTGGAAAGTAATTGTGTTCATTTAATTATATTACCAAGAATTGACTTCATCACGTGACATCGTCTTCCATCTTGGATACTTCACTAAGATTCGAACTTGGAATTATTTGGACATTTTATTACCAGGACTTTTGCAATTTCTCTAGTGGATAATATTATGAATTATTTTTGGATTAATTTTGGAATTGATTTTTAAAACCGTAAGTTTATTTTTATTTTCTGGAAAATATTTGTGCTCAATAAATTGTTTATTAAATTTTTAAAAGCTTGTTATTTTCACTCTTTCTATGTTACTGTTTATTCGAGCCTAAGCACGTAACGCTTGGCGTGGGCTTATCCTTGTTTGTCCCGGTATTCATAGCCTAAAATTTTGAGACCGCCGCTAGCAAAACGTACAATTTTGTCGCTGGGGTGCGCGTCCGTCCACACTCCTAAACGGTCTCCTCCGATGTTTAGGGTAACAGTGACCCAGACGATGCAACTGTCAATGTCAAAATACAGCACACGAACACCTAACAGTTTAAAACATTTTGCAATGTTAAACGAGCATGGGCTGTTAGTTATGCTACAATGCTGATGTTTCCAAATGCGTTTGCTTCTACAAAGTCCGTTCTTCTTCTTAATTGACTAAGATCAAGGCATCACGAAGGACGTCCACGTGTTTTATGTATTTTGTTTCGTCCTGAATCTTCTGGAAGTAGTGGGAAGATTCGGACAAATGCTCTGTCTTTTGTGAACACTGCCATTTTGTTCCGCAATCAATTTAAAATCACTTTTCCACTTGCTCTAAAGTGACGACTTATTGCTCCCAGTATTTCGTTTGAATTTAGTTTGGTCTTCGGGAGTATGAAAGAAGGAAGGACAGCCACTGATTTCTTGTTTCAGTTTCAATAACGCATCCCTGTATTCTGTGAAAATGCCTTTCTGAGCTTGGTCACCATTGTGATATTTTTCTGTCTTGTGAAAGTGGTTAATTTTGTAGCATTCGTTCGTCCTCCGTACAAACTGCCCCGCGGGTTCAGTGGGTCCACAACTTGTAAATTTCCACGATGTGTTTAAACTCGGAATCGGTTTTCAAACGGTGATCGTAGTCATGTTCCCACAGGAGGCTTCAATAGAAAACCAAAGTTTTGACAGACACAATCAGGTATTTCTTATTTGCTGATGACTGGGTCCTCAATGCTGGCTCAGAAGCCTACTGCAACTCAGCGTTAACAAGTTATCCAACTCCTGCCCAGGCTTTTTTCTCACCATTAGTATCACAAAGACTGAAATTCTGCATCAGCCGGCCCCTGAAAAGCCCTATGTTGAGCTCAACATCACCGTCAGTGGCCAATAACTCAACGTAGTGAACCGCTTCACCTACCTTAGCAGCACACTGTCACAGAGCGTCACTTTTGAAAAAGAGCCAGAGCCAGCCTAACTTTCGGTAGATTGTATTCCAACGTCATGAATAGAAGAGGCATCAGCATCCAGATCAAACTAAGGGTCTACATGGCAGTTGTGCTCCCCACACTGCTTTACACATGTGAAACGTGGACGGTGTACCAACGCCACTCATCCCATTTCCCGTATGCAAATGAACATTCCGGGCAATGATTGGTCTCACCAGCCACCTACGCACACACAGAACAGACGCAGCCTGTCCAACCATCGGATGATTAGAGCAATCCTCGTCGAATCGACGGACGAACATCACGTTATTTATGTTATGTATATCTGTTTTAAGTTATGTAAAGTTCTAGTGGACTAGTGTGTGGCATGCAAGGGTCAATCGCCCTACTGTTAAGCCCACTGTCAAGGATGGCTTAGTTTACCATAGGTTGGGGTGGGGTGATTCCAGTAGAATTAGTGATAGAGAGGTGCAAAGCTCCGAGCCCCCAGTCAGCGATGCTGACAGTTAAATTATCGGAATACACAAAGGCGAAATAAAAATCAACAACAATTTAATGCCATTCAATAACAGATAGTCATTTCTCAAATGAAATTCAATATTTAAAACCCTGTCACCCGTCTTTCACTCGACCAAGTGACGGTCTGTTTCATCATCTTGCTAGGTGTGATAGATTTCCTCCTGTTCTGCGTTTCTACTCATCTGCATTATTTCTTTTCGCCTGCCTGGTACTCCAGTACACATTCAGTTCATCAACTACGTCATTCGCCCTTCCACTTCCTCCCCTTTAGCTCCCATGTCTGCCTTCAAACGTCTGCCTCCGTTCTCTCTTTTACTTGTCTCCCAGAGACTCGGGACCAACTGTACTAGAATATTTCCCTTCTCTGACTCCTACAGCTCCTCCGGTCCCATTACGTTTCCTGTATGAACACACAAGGACCGTAGCATATTCCTCTAGCTATCTAGTTCCCAAATAAACTACAATCTATCATCAGATAAGCCATTACCTTTCTTGGTCACGCATTCGTACACATAGAAATATCCATACTTTCTGGTAAGGTATACACTGAATCACCTGCTTATCATGCATGCTTATCCTGACAGAAACTTGGTTACATTCCGCAGGTGATGAATCTAAGTGTGCGGATTTAACACCCAGCGATTACTCCATCAAGTCGTTCCCCCGCAACTCTCGCAGAGGTGGAATTGCTGTAATTACAAAGAATTCCATGATCAAATGCCTTAAGTACAACACAACCTTCAATTTCTGCCACACATCGTTTGAACTAGTCCAAACAACACTCACACTGGAACAAAGATCAGTCCTTTTTTTGTCTCTACCGTCCTCCTCCTAGTAGAAAAACAAGCAGAGTGAATCTCTCTTTTTGGAGCAGTTTCCAAATCTTCTAGAGTATGGAAATTCGATAAGTGGCAACCTAATTATTCTTGGAGATTTCAACTTTCACTTTGACTGTCCTGGTAAACCATACATGTCAAAACTCCTAGATTCCATTCATATTTTCAATCTTAAACAGTCAGTTAACCAACCTACCCATAAACTTAGTCACATTTTAGACTGGTTTCTTTATAGACCTGATGATAATATTCTGCAATCCACCCTTGTTTCCCACGAACTTGCATCGGATCACCTCTGCACTGTATGCCATCTCTACGTATCAGTCCCTAACCCTCCACCTCTATTTGCTACTAAGAGAAACCTCCGTATGATAAATAGAACCAAATTCATGCATGACATCCAAGAAAACCTAACACCTTTCTTACATCCAACAGCGGAATAACTTGATAACTGCCTGCGTTCATTGCTTGAAAAACATGCCCCAGCTACCAAATGCAGAGTATCAATTAAAAAAAGTGTTCTTCATGGTATAGCAGTGTTAGGGACCAGCTTCGAACTGCTAAAAGACATCGCCGAAAAGCAGAGAGGCTTTGGCTTTCCACCAGACACACTGTTCATAAACAAACCTACGAAGCCACTAAGAAGAACGTCACAAACATAGTCCATTTACCCAAATCATCCCACTACAGTACTAAGATCACGGAGAGTTCCAGCTACAAAGAGCTCTTCGAGATAACTAACAAACTAATGTCAAGGAACAAATGTACACCACCTCCAACAACCTTTTCTCCACTAGACCTACCAGACTAATTTGCAAAGTTCTTCGATGACAAAGTAAAAACCATTAGAGATTCGCTTGACAGCACAATTTCAATTTACTCGTCACCATACAGTTATAATGCAGAATTTCAGCGACAACCGTTAGGAGCATTTGAACCTGTTTCTATTGATTTAGTACGGACAATCGTGATGAAAAGTGCACCAAAGTCTTGTGAACTTGATCCAATTCCGACATCACTGCTGCTTGAGTGCTTGGACCCAATATTGCCTTCACTAACTAATGTTATTAATATCTCTCTCTCATCAGGGGAATCCCCATCATTTTTCAAAACTGCCATCGTAAAGCCACTGCTGAAGAAACCAACACTGGACCATAACGATTTAAAGAACTACTGCCCAGTTTCTAATCTCCTATTCATATCAAATATCTTAGTAAAGGTTGTTTTAACCCAACTTGTATCTCATTTGAAATCAAACAGTCTTTTTTAGCAATGTACAGTCTGCATATCGCCCTTGATACAGTCCGGAAATTACCCTTCTGAAAGTATGTAGTTACATTCTCTCTGCGTTGGATAGTGGAAAGATTACAGTCCTCACTCTCCTGGATTTATCTGCAGCATTTGACACAATAGACCATGATATATTACTTCACCGTCTCCAGCATGTATTTGTCATTCAGAATATAGCCTTACAGTGGTTCAAGTCCTACTTAGTCAACAGGACACAAATTGTATCTGCAAATGGAATACACTCCAGCCCAGTTGACGTATATTGTGGTGTTCCACAGGGATCTGTTCTTGGACCTGTTCTCTTCATTCTGTATACTCAGCCGCTTTCAAGTGTCATAGATCATCACCCAGTGTCGCACCAATTGTATGCTGATGACATCCAAATATACATGTCTAGCCACTCAACTGATGTGAAATCATGGATGACATGTAACAAGATGTAGATGAATGATGATAACACTGAGGCTATTCTGATCACAACATAAAGACTTTCTCATTCACATCATTTACCTCAGACAATAAATATCAGCAACACCAACATTAAGTTCTCACAGTCAGTACGGAACCTAGGCGTTACTCTAGACAGTACTCTCACATTGCACCAACATGTCATGAACATATGCAAGGCTGTATATCTTGAATTGAGACGCATCAGTTCCATTCACAAATATCTTTCAGTTGATGCCACTAAAACACTTGTGTGTTCATTGGTACTTTCAAGACTCGACTATTGTAACTCCGTTCTGCCTGGTTCGTCACAATATTTACTCCAGAAACATCAAAATGTTCAAAACACAGCTGCATGGATCATCTTTAGAGTACCTCCATCAGAGCACACCTCACCACTGTTCTGTACTCTACATTGGCTATCAATTCGACACAGAATCAAACACAAAATTTTTTCTCTGTGCTATGTTTCAATGACAGACTCCAGTCCAACATACCTATCCAGCCTCACCCATGTGTAGACACCAGCTATATCCTTACGCTCTTCTTCTGATAATCGTGTACTCATTGTTCCCAAGGTGAAAACAAAGTCATATGGACAACGTTCTTTTGCATACCAGGGCCCGGCGATGTGGAACAAATTGCCCATTGAAATTAGACACAAAGACACAGTGGTACCTTTTAAGAGTGCTCTTAAGACTCACCTGTTTCGACTGCAGGGACAAACTTACCGACCTAATCATGTTTTGTATATTCTGTTTTCAGCATGTTTTTACGTTTTCCGATTTCATTGTTTTTGTCCTTTGTTGTTCTGTAGTGTAGTCATATCATTATTGATGGTGTAAAGCGCTTAGAGCTTCGAAAGATTCGGCGCTATACAAAGTCCTCATTATTATATTTATTATTATTATTATTATGATTATTATTATTATTATTATTATTATTATTATTATTATTATTATTATTATTATTATTTCTGTACATTATACATCTACAATGTACACACAGATAACCACATATCCATGCCATGATATAGCCTTACACATTATACTCCTACAAAGTATACATAAATATTCAAATATTTCTGTGCTGATATCCTTACACAGTATACTCCTATAAAGTATACACAAATAATCAAATATCCCTATTAGCTAATGTTGCACAATGCAACAAAGTTATAATTCAATTCAACAGTTGCAAATCAAGAATGTCACATGAATAAATGCATGATGTTAATACGAATTAACCGAATAGCGGTTTACAATATTAATTCTTTGCATAAATATCTCAAAATATGCATGTAGATCAAACCCTACAAATGGTAAATCATCGTACTAACGATTCTAGAAAAGAAGTATACATACTGCATATACTTAATGTACAATTACCTTGCCGTAATAGATTGCATCTATCGAGCAAATAAGTAACTGACCTGTCTGAAGCTCCTTTGTAATCCCAGAATAATAATGTTTCCCGCCAATTTCGAATGATGACGGAGTAACTTATAACTTCCTTTATATAATTCGCGCAAGATGGTTTAGTGACTATTGCGTTTAGTTTTCAAGATACTAGATTTAAGCATGCGATCTCAATGGTGGTCACGCCTTGCTCAACTCTGAGTGGATGTCGATTTACCCATGATCTACACAATTAGCAGATATTGCCCCTCCCCGGCAGTCTGTCAAGGGTAAATTTACGACCCTCACTTGATGTTAATTTGAACCCAACAAAGGCAATTCATGTCACATACCTGTGAATAGCACGCAGCCAAATAAGGCGCCAGTAACAAGTTCATATGACCATGTAATATTCAACTGGCTTTCCACCCATCCTTTGATGGCGGCTTACACTATCGTAACATAATCCGGCATGCCAGGCTGTGTACACATCGCTTTGACCCCTCATTGTTCTCAAGGCTGACACTCCTAACATTTGTGACACGGAATTATTAGCCACAGGGTCTAGCATATACATGTTGCAATCTAGCTAATGTTCCTGACTTACAACGTGGCCAGTTATATTTATTTTAATTAAATTAGTTGTTTTTCAGTTTAACTTTTTAAATTCTATTACATGGTATAATAATATTAGCTTGCTTACGTGATCTGTGCATTTTTCCAGAAAATCAGCTGACTGACTCTTTTTTTCGTAAACACTTACGGCTCACGTAGATCCTGACCTTAATTCAAAATTAGTAACAGCCGGGTATTCAAGTTCTTTTTTTTTTTTATTTTTATTTTTATTGCGAGAATAATAAGAGCGAGATCGATGCTATATTGTATATGTGACCCTAAACTTCTAAATAGTTTTGGTAAAGTAAACAACATTTGTTATGTATTAATCTAAGAGTAAAATGATTGGTGTTGTCACGGTCGTATTAGGAGTACGTGATATAAACTTGATTACATGATCCTCATAAGGGTACCTATTTTGCGTTTACAACTACTGTAAACCCTTTGTTTTAAAAGAAATAATCTCAGTCTGGGCTTAAAACACTTCTGTTGTGTCTAGTTGAGTTTTATTGTAATTTTTCTTCAGATTATTTGGATTTTAAAAGATTAATTCGTTGCTCAGGTAATATTTGAGTGCTCATATAGAATTCTAGGACAAAGACAGTTCATAAACATTGTATTCGGATTTCAAACGCTGGAGTGTTATATCTTACACTATACAGACTACATCATACGTCATCGTCTTCCATCTTGGATTTTCATTGGGACTCAAACCTGAATTCATTAAAACATTTCATCACTAGTACTTTTAAAATTTATTTCGTAGATTTTCCATGGATTAATTTTGGATTCGATTCATAAAAACCGCAAGTTCTTTTCCCCATTTTTACATTGTTTTTCCACAGAAATAAATTATTTGTTAAATTGTACAAAGCTTGTTGTTTTCACTTTTTCTATGTTACTGTTTAATAAAGTCTAAACACTTAACACTTAAAACTACGGACCTAACATGCATGTATAATCAGCCTCTAAGGATTAATATTTACCAAAGTCGGTGCTTTAAGATTGACTAAGGAAAAAAATAACAATGAAAAGGATATACTAAAGAGCTACAAGATCTTTATCCCTTACTGTCATAGCAACACTTAGTGTCATATGATGATCAATTCTGTGTGAATTTCATGATTACAGATCAGAAGACGTGAATCGTGCTTTTTAATTAGATAATGATGGATTTGGTGATCAGGTTTGGGTATTAATTTTACCTAATGATTCACAAATTAAATTAAGTCCGATGGACTTAACGAGTGATTATGTACATTTTACAATTTGATAAATACACAACCACGATAAGTTAATCCTTATAATTCAAATGTCCCCTTTCCTGTCATCAAATCAGTTGATTTTAAGCAGCGAGGAGTTTTCTTTCATTATCGTCTTCACACAGCGCCAGAATATCTTGTCAGATTTTCGCTATTCAATGATCGTCGATCTATTTCGTTCATCATTGAAAAACTCTGCTGGCTTTTATGACCGTTGTCTATACATAATCACAACAAAAGGATTGATGACGATGACAATGATTTTGTATTTCATGCTTAGCATTCACTGCGCACATTTTCCACGTATTTCAAGTCTAAACAAAATTCTTGTACATTTATTAGCCAGTGAAAGCGAATGTTCAAACGCCATATTGGCACGAATGTCGGAAGGACTGCTTTGACCGTTGAAGTTCTAATCGGAGATGACAAATTCTTATCCGAGTCACGGAGTATGGGGTGGGGGAAGTTTGTATTAGCATTATTATGGAGTTGAAACGGACAAAGTCTGACTTACAAATCATTAAAAACATATTGAGATCCTAACTTAAAATAATTTCCAGAATTTACGAATGTGTGTGCGGGGGGGGGGGGGGGGGTCACGTGACATTTGGCAGTTAATAACATGGCAGGAGGCTCAGACAAGGTATACTAATTAGAATTAGGTTTTTTATGGGGAGTCAATGGGGTTTTTTCTTTAGGTTTTGTGGGGATGGGGTGAGGGGGAGTGAGGTAATTAATTTGTAATTAATACTTGAGGTGCATTTTTAAAATACCCTCAGTCATTTAAACAATCTCAGAAAAGCCACTAAGTCCATAAAATTCATAAATCTAACTTCCCTATTTGTTACCCCAGTCTATGACCTATTATCTGATTTCCTTACGATAAGGAGTTGTAAAGGTGCTTGGCATCACTTAATCTCTTGTTTACTGTCACCACTGTATTTAAAGACCTAGTGTCGATAACCTCTTGATCTATTTGGTACTTGTACATGGAGTTGGGTGGGGTGGGGTGGCAATGATCGTACAGATTAAGTGGAAACTATATCATGAATACAGAAGACTGCCTTTTTAAATATGTATCATCGTTGACTGTTTCTGGATGTATGTATGAATTTTAACGAGGAATCTGAATTGAATTTAGATATTGGAACGCAACCAAGCACAAATACGGTAATTAACTTTACAATATCATAGTGATCTCTCTCTCTCTCTCTCTCTCTCTCTCTCTCTCTCTCTCTCTCTCTCTCTCTCTCTCTCTCACACACACACACAAAGTGCACACACACACACAATGGTAAGTTACCGATGATATTTTTTTTTACATCGGTGACAAAGGCAATTCAGTATTACATAGGAAATAAATCCAAACTTTTACCGTTCAAACAGAAGCATTATAACTCATCGTTATGTCAATGATTATAAATAATGTTTCCGACCCCAAAAATTATAAATTCACACTGTCTTTGACATTAAAAGCTGTCAAGAAAAGATCAACTGTGTTTTAGATTTTCATAAATGTATTGTTACATTTAATGGGAAACTACTTACAGTCATTGTGAGGAAAGATATTTAAACTGGATCCTAAAACTATTTCTCCATATCTTTTAATAGTGATTTGTATTAGTACTCATTTCATATAGGACACGTTCTAATACAAATTATCTCCTTGCTATTAGTATCCATTTCGAAGATAATTAAGTACCATAAAAGCACTAATATATCTATTTTTTCTTTTTATTTTTCCTCACTTTCTGTGTCAGGAGGTGGTGGAAATGACGTGTGAACTCGTACCGCCCCCCTTATGGTTATTGGTTATCGTTATCTAAGAGATGATCGACCACGTTGTTATCGCCCGGATGGAGTAAACAATAAAATAAAATATGAAATTAACACATCGAATAACAGAGATCTGAACAGAGATATAGATTAGACGAAACCCCGTATCAGTATATAACAGTTTAATCAACTACATAAATAACATAAAATCGAACATGACATAAACATTCGCTGTCTCTCAGAAATAGAGTTACAAAATTACGGGAAATTCAATTTCCGTTCTGTTATACTCAAATAACAAATGTTATCTAGTAAGTGAGTGACCAATCGAACTCAAATTGCTCTCTCTCTCTCTCTCTCTCTCTCTCTCTCTCTCTCTCTCTCTCTCTCTCTCTCTCTCTCTCTCTCTCTGCAACAGTGTTGAGCTATTTTCCTTTAATTCAAAATACATGAAATCTTACACTAGACGATTACTATTACATACGAACATCCGATGCCAAGCACCTTTACAACTCTTTATCAAGCTCAGTAATATAACGAAATATTATATGACAATCTTACAATTCAGGAATAGTAAAACATACACGATTATGTTTAACTCAAGGAAAAATTGAAGTATTAATTCAACATGACATTCAATAATGATTACAAACATACATCAGTGATTTATTTGTATTGACCTTGTGCATTTCCTGGGCTATTGCTTTGCGTATCATTAAGTGAATTATCTCGTTCTCTTACCTGGATATGGGTCTCTAAAGTTCCAGCCTTCCTTGTCCTTGGGACAGTTCCTTTAAAGTAAGAAACTACATAATAATTTTCTCGGAGTTTATCAGACTTTCTCCCTTGGCAGAAAAGATTAATTCTAAGAGGTGAACAATTTTAAAACCCGGAATTCCATATTAGAACACACTCCCCCTAGTTTAGCTTAGGTAATAAGGGTTATTTCTTTACCCGCCAAATTTCTTTATCACTCCCACCGAAGTTGGAATAATTCTCTCCAGTCACCCTTTATTAATAACTATTCTGGAAAGTATCATTCCATGATACCCGTTTCAAATGGACCATAACTTCCTACAATAGTTCCTGGTTCGTCTTAACTCTGATGATTTCACCGCTACATGACCTTACACTGACATATCTGCCGGACCTGTGTCGAATGAACTCTAATAAATAAAAAATTATTTCAAGCTTTCAAGTTATAGAGGATCAAGCCAATACTTTACTCTTAATGTTTTCTTGTCATGCTGACCACGGTAGAAAGCTACAACATTTCGCCCCATTAAACGATATTACTCTGAGATTGCATTCTCACGATTACTCCATTTCAAGGATAGCAAGTTTCTGAATCACTAAATATTTCTGGAGGCTGAATTTGTGTCGTAACATTAAAGGCTAGCCAAATGTGCCTGTTGTCCATTTTCTGTCTAAGAACAAATCATATTGATATCAGTGTACTTAGAAGAAATTGTTAAAATGTGTATGTATATGTACCGCGTCTTTGTACGATAGGTGGTAAATCTTGGTGAAACGACAGAACTACGTCGTACGCAAAATGTCTGACGATTCAACGAGTGAATATAAAGCGGTAGCAAGATGCGAGGTTGACAAAGAGAGACCAAATGAAAATGATAGACTAATTGACACAGATGAAAATCTACATTGCCAGGTAAGACAAATACACATTCCTAAAAATGTCTTCAGTTCATTACATGTGAATATGGAGGCGTTTTCGTTCACATCTCTTCTAATTTAAAGCGAATTCATGTAGCATTTTCATTTTAAAATGCAAATCATAAAAAAACTGATAAATAATAATAATAATAATAATAATAATAATAATAATAATAATAATAATAATAATAATAATAATAATAATGATAAATTCCAAACGAATTTTATTCTCCAAACAGAAAACAGATCTATGAAATTAATCATGGAATTTTATTTTTGTACACTTGATTCAGTTCTCCTTCGACGTAAATTGAATATGTATAATTTTTGTTTAACATTGCCAATACACTACTTATACTTGTTCTCTTTTTTTAAGCATTCATTTAATCGATAATTTTTTCCATATACCATTTAATAATAATAATAATAATAATAATAATAATAATAATAATAATAATAATAATAATAATAATTGACGTAGGTACAAATGGATTTCGAAGCACCTGGTCAACCATCTAGAGACAAAGATCGTTGGCAACGCCTGATGGAAATGATAAATAGTTTTTCACCAATCAAGGGTGTTGTGTGGTTACGTTTTCACCTTGAACAATTGATCAAGAAACATAAACGAACTTTGCAAAAACTATTCTTAATGGTTTTATGCTTTGCCTACTTCGGTTACCTCGGTTACGCCGTACGGTACCGATTCGGTGACGATGGTTCTGTGAGACTGGTGATCATAACAGTACTGGTGAGCCAAGGAATTATTTATCACTTAATCAAACAAAGGTATGGAATGACAATATACAATAATGTCGTGTTTCCCATTGCTACAAGACTGAGACCATACGGAAGGATAATTAATAGGTATCTATTCGAAATATCAAGTATTTAATGAAACATGTAAACACAATTTTCACTCTGCACTTATTTAACGGACAAATGTATTTTTTTTTTCAACCTCAAGCTGCTTTATATAAAGATCGGATTTTCTTCAAAAAGATCTCAGGCATCTTTGGTTTTATCGTGAATTGATTGGATGACCTAATCACGTGTATTACTAAGTTTAGAAAAACCATAAATCAGAGATGACATAGGCTATACAGTCATAATTTATAGTATTTTCTTTCAAGAATATAGCTACGTTTTACCACCATCTCATGAACACATTTTGCCAATATATAAAGAACACGATAAAAGATTAATTCTGATTGCCTTCCATTTTTACATCTGATCTGGGGATCCATCAACTGCAGAAGCATATATTTAGTCATATTACATAATATATTTATATTTATTAATTAAAATTAGATCGACTTATTTCAGTACTATATACACCTAAAGACAAGCATTTAAAACAAATTGGGAGATAATTTTATTTATATTTCCAGGACAGTAACACTGCTTGCTGTGTTAGCTGTGGTAATATATATTGTATTGGACGTATTGATAAAGCGACCGAGAAACGCAATTTCTGCAGTAGGACTATTTGTTTTTGTTCTCGTCATGTTTTTCTTCTCCAAACATCCAGATATGGTAAGAATTATTTATCTGAAAGGAGGAAGTTCAAGAGATGGTTTTTAATAACTGACAATTAATCAGCGATAGTTTAGGCGGTTTTGTAACACTGTTGTAAAGCTAACCATTATTAAGAATATCTGTACGTCGTGAATTCTTGTTGTCTAATTAGTAAAAAAAAGTCAACTTATTCTGTAAGGTATAATTTAGTAAATTACTCTCACCACATGTTGTAATATTACCAAATGATTTCCTTTTTGCATAGTAACCATGTTCAAGGCAAAAAATGAAACATGTTAATATAATGTATAAATAAACAGAATTTTTCTTTTGCACAAAGGTTGTGTCCACCATATTTTAGGTTTCCACTACAAAATGGTATATATTTCCTTACCAATATTAGCCTGTATGTATTTTCTAAAAGTCTTCTTTTTTAAATGTGCCTTTTCAATACTCCTATTTCAAATTTGCCTGCAGGTTAATATCATACCTATATTTAGTGATTACAAACCGTATAATCACATGCACGCATATGACAACGCTAAAGAAACACGTAGTTTTTTAGTGAAGCTAAAGCTTTACGTACATTGGTTTACAGTTGAAAAACGATGTTCATGATTGTCATGGTTACCCTAAATGAATATTTGATGTTAAAAGCAATACATCATCATCATCATCATCATCATCATCATCATCATCATCATCATTCTCTTGACTTAATATGGTCGTCGAGGCACTGTGCTACTGAACATCTGACCAGTTCCCTCCAGGTGTATCAATTATGTTCCAATGCCTGTGTCTCCGCAAAACTTTGCCGGATCCATTCGGTGATGTTATCAGTCCACTATTTTCTCTGTCTACCTCTCCTTCTGCCACCGTGGATGCTGCCCTGCAGTACTGTTGGTTCTAGTGACATGGCCATACCATTTCAGCTTTCTCTTTTTGACGCTGGTTAGAAGTCTTCATATTGGTCTACTTGGTGCCTGATGATGTTGTGCACTTCTTCATTTGTGATGTGATCCATGTAAGAGATGCCAATGATGGTTCTATAGCGTCTCATTTCAAGTGCCTAAGTTCTTTGTTGTAATTCTGCTGTCATGGTCCAGGCCTCACATGAATACGAAAGATTGAGATGACTAGTGCTCTCATTAGTTTGATTTTAGTTTTTAGACAGATTTTCTTGTCTCTTCAGATGGGTCTTAGCTTTGACATAGCTGCCGTTGTTTGTGCTGCTCGTAACAAAATACCTGCTCTAGATCCCTCTTCGGTGATTATGGAACCAAGATATTTAAACTGACCCGCTGTTTCCAGTTCATAACCTCTGACTTTAATCTTGGCTGAGATTTGTTTGCCACTATTTGTCATCAGCTTCGTCTTCTCAGCGTTTATCTCCATGTCAAAGCTGGAAGATGTTTTGTCCAGGGTCTACATTAAGGTGGTAAGCTCGTCTTCACTGCCTGCCTGCCATCAATGTTGTCTGCAACTGGAGGTTGGTGCTGTTACGCCCTCCAACTCTGACTGTCCCATAATGGTTTTCCAGGGCTTCGCTCATGTTGCGCTCTAAGTAGATGTTGAAAATCGTGGATGACAGGAAACAGCCTTGACGTACTCAAATTGTTGTCTAGAACCAGTTCCCCACATAACCGTGAACAATTACTGCACTGGACGCTTGACCTACATCTGCTTAATGGTAGTGGTCAACTTATGACCCATGTTGTACTTCTTCATCGTGGCGCACACTGCCTCATGCCACACTCTTTCAAATGCCTTTTTCAAATCTATGAACACATGATAGATGTATTGCTGATGTTTCGAGTACGTTTCACACAGAAGACTGAGATTGCATATTTGTTTTATTGTGCTTCTTCCACTTCAAAACCCTGCCTGCTCTTCAGCGATTATTTGTGTCTGCTTGTTGTTTATGTCTGTTCAACATGATCTTCAGCATCACCTTGCCAGCATTACTGATCAAACTGATAGTTCTGTAATTTTGTCACAGCTGGAGATTGGCTTTTTGGGGAGTGTAATAATCAGTGACTGAGTCCACTGTGTTTGCCATTCCCCTCTCTGCCAAATCTTGTTGCAGATTTGTGTCAGTATCTATATAATTGGTCCCCCCTCCCACATTCTTGATAAGGCCAGCTGTGATTTTGTCTACTCCAGCTGCCTTCCCATTCATCAGTGCTTTTATTGCTGATTCCACCTCTTCTCTGAGAATGGGAAAATCAGCACCTCTGGGTATCCTGTGTTCGGATGGTTGTAAAGTTCGGTACAACACTCAGTTCATCTTTCTGCAAATTCACTCGCTTCTATGAGGCATTTTCCTTTTTCGTCCTGAATGGTACTGACTCTTCGTTGCTTCTGTCTTTCACAAATTGGAATGCATTCTTGCTGTTATTCTTTATCAGACTTCTCTCTATACTGCTCTTTATTTATGTGCATTTTTGTCCAATCCAATCTTCGTTTGCTTTCTTCAAGTTTGTTTTTTAGATTCTTATTTATTTCTTGGTATTCCATTGCCTGGCGTTTCTTTAGGTCTCTTCGGGCATCACACCAATTCAGAATGTCTTCTGTAACCCAGGTTTTTTTCTTTGGGCGATGGAGGCCAATGATGTCCTTGGCAGCTGTTGTCATGACTGTGTTGAAAGTGTCTGTCATCACTTTAACATCAACATCCATCACAAGGAGTCGAACACATTTTTCTCCAATTGTGGCTTCGACTGACTCGCAGGTGTTAGGGTCCTTCAGTTGTTCAAGGTTGAATTCGAGCCAGGTGTTCTTTGGCATGTTAATTTTCTGCAGCCTCACTCGGAAGTTCATAATCACGAGGTGTGATCACCATTCCTAACATCAGCACCTGGGAACGTTCTTGTTATTGATCTACTGATGCCAGATCGTTAACAATTCTGAATCAATATGTCGTAGACCTGGTTATGATGGTTTCCATTTGGTGCGTGTCATATCCAACATCGTAAAGCTTTATGTTGGCTCAGGGTGTTGGCTAGTACCAAGTTGTTGTAGCTTTCAAACTCATTCGTAAGTTCATTGCAAGAAGGTCCACGCTGATTTTGTCAAAGATTTCTTCAAATTGATGAAAAATGTCGTATTTAGTCAACAGATGGATAATTTGGAAAAAGAAACATTTGAAATGGGTACAATGTATTTAGTCAACAAATGAGGAATTTGTAGGAAAGGAAGCGTGAAAATACGTACCTTGTATGGCACCGAACATGTCATGGTAAACACAATACCTACCAGACACGTACACATGTAATAGATGTGTGCAACAAATGTTTCAAATGCAAAACATGTGTACCTAAAATGCAAACTACAAGCAGATTGTTTTGAAATCGAAATTGTAAACATATTATAAGTTATTTCTTTTGTTTATCCGTATTGACATAGTCTTTTGTTTATTCGTATTGACACAGTGTTTTGTTTATTCGTATTGACAGTCTTTTACGTTGATATTTTGATAAAACTAGCACTAAATCTAGTTTGGTTTGATAATTTGCTTTCCTTTTTAGATCGTCAAAATTGACACATTCATCGGTCATAACTAAATACAATAATGGTATCTCAATATACAGAGATCAGTAACTCTAAAATATTTACACACTATTAGGCTCATACTTAGCACGTGTTGCAGTTGTCAATTTCGATTCTTTGTTAATGTTATGAATAAAAAGTTGTTGTCATCACAAGAGAGAGAGAGAAGAAAGAATTCAGGCTCTCTTAAAAGGAGCGCCGCCGCGATGATAGACAGCTACATCTGGAATCAAGAGTCAGACGTCAATTTTTCTGCTGATACGGAAAACTTTATTTAAATAATCAACACACATATATATTACTACAGTCTAGAAACACTTCTAAAAATTTTATAATAAAATTCATCAAATACATATCACATTTCATCATTAAGCTTTCCAACTTCATTTTATTCATATAACTTCTGCACCTTAGAATATTATACACTAGTTAATTCTCAATCAATTTCAAGATAGTAAAAGTATTAAATGTAATAACAGTTAATGCATTTTACTCATTTTGAAACAGAATATTAAGAATATTGATTTAGAATATATTGCTAGATATTACTCTTTCTTACTTAAGGAATACTTTATTTCAATCATTAAATCAAAACATGAAGTTGGTAGCGAATTCAACCTTTACCATAAAACTTACATAAATATAATTAAATATGAACATAAAACATTCTATTACAATATATTATAAATAAAAGAATTCAATAGTAATGCTACACACAAAACAATTTTACCATTAGAATCTCAATCATTAAAAACACTTATTCCTTAAAAGAGTTATAACATGCACAGCTGCTTACCTGGAATTGAAGAGTCAACATCAATTTTCTGCTGATACAGAAAACTAAATCTGACCTGATTCGCGCATTTCTATATATACGTGCGCGACCAGATTCAGGGTTAGACAAGGTCATACCCTCTACGCATCAGACAGAAAATTACGAACTCTACAATCCGATAGAGACCAGTTTCAGCAGGTGAAAACCACCTTATTTACGTCATAAGACTCAATTCTGTAGTTATTTATATTTGTTTTAACGACGTCAGACCAAATATGGATACTCGTTAGTTGGAAGCCATTTTGTTTTGTGACGTATAAAAGCCTCCCAGAGAAAGGTTACTCCACCTTCATTAACCGAATTGAACCTATGCCAATTCTAGGTCAAAAACATATTTTTACTGTTGGTACTTAGAACTGTAGCTAGGCAAAATTCATGTATTATGTATTTTTGTTATATGTTTCCACACAGCTTATACACTGGCAAGCTTTAGTATCTTGTTGCTTCTACACAACACATCGATATACATTGCCTAATTTCCACTTGCTCACCAACCCTTTCTATTCTGTATAGTTGTACTTCAAAAACAAGTGAAATTACCTTTAATATATTTTAGAAACTCATTACTTTAATACAATTCAAAGAAAATATCAATCTTTATTAATTTTACTAAACATTCAATCCTAACAATATCCTCTAGTTTATTTGAGCCGAGTCCTCAAGGCTCGAAAAGAAAAAATCAATTTTATTCATCAAAACAAGATGAAAGGTGAAAAATAAAAAATACAGTGATAAAAAAGCATTGCGAGACAGTTTCGCAAAGTTTAAAAATACAATGTAGACACTGCAAATATATTGCAAAATACCAAGTAAAATACAAAAAAATACAATGAGAAGGTACAATGCAAAATATTCAGTCAAATTCAAAAAGTACAATAAAGAGTATAATACAAAATATTTGATAATATTCCCAAAACGCAATGGGAAGTGTATTGCACAATACTCAGTCAAATTCCAAAAAAAAAATACAATAAAGAGTACAATGAAAAATTCGTGATAAAATTCCCCAAAAATACAATGGAAGAACTTAGCAGCATTGGATACCTTCATAAAGTAGAGTGAAATAGCGTGGTAAGACATTAAATAAAAATTTAAAAGTTTACGTAACTTAAACAGCTTTACAATATAAAATTCTGCAAAACCTACATATAAACTAGTCTTGTCAGACGATTGTAACACAAAATAGTAGCATGCAGTTCTTGGTATCTTTATTTTTCTTTTTCTATTTTATTTTACTTTTTTTTAAATACTTTTTTCTTTCTTGTTTTCTTCTTTTGTCTCTTCTTCTCTTTTATATTTATTTGCATAACATCAGCAGAACATATGTATGGGCGACTACGTTATTATATTGCTTCAGCCAAGTGTAATGAAAAAAATCTTGTTGTTATGAATGCTAGTGAGCCGATATTGAGCTGATCTTCCTAGTTCAACAAAGAATTAACAGTAGCTTTGAAGTAAGAATGGTTGCAAAGAAAATGGCGGACAATTTTAGTAATAATCAAGAGTTAGGAAACTGACAATTTAATGATGTTCTAGCCTTAATAACCATGACGTATGTTCACTTACAATCAAACTTTGACCTGTGCGTGTATGAAACATGTATCGCCTTTGAATTAACCTAAGAACAATGAACATGTCATTTAAGCGTTTATAACGGTATGGTCTAGTACATCTTTGAAATGTACGTGTATTATCTGTGACGTGTGAAAGAGAATGTATTGCCTTTATCATTTCAACAAATTTGACTCAGAAGCTGGCCGTATATAGACCAATAGCTGCTCATATCGTGAGAGCTATGCATTACGTTAACTCGGATTCGAGTAATCGCTAGGACACTTTGACTATTTTCTATCATTTCACATACATTTAAGTCAACATCAATGGATGTTGCAAAACCATAGGAATACTTCGTCTGGCTGAAGGTAGGCATTATAGCCGTTCCTATAGTACGTACCATAAAGTACAGACATTTATACAATGCTATGATAATTGTGAGAGAAAAACCTCTAAAACATTGTCGAACCATTTGGCTGACAAACAAAAAACATCTGAAGTCAATATGTTCGAGACGACTAGGCGGAATTTACAATTCTCCCTCAGATAGGTAAATACGGTAATACTATGTTAGATGTGCTGTTAGCGTATCATGTATACGATAGTTTCAGATTTCAGTACGAACAGATTTTGTATAGCTTATGCGAAGTAACGTCAGTTGGCTCTCGTTAAGGCTCTATAGGCAGAAAATTACACTGTGATGAATATTTCTGAAGTAGATATAGATAATAAGAATGTTACTACATAAGAAATGCAGCAAAAAAATTAGATCATTTGTTTAGGAATATTAATTAACGCAATAACCTTTTAATATTTGTATTATAAGAACAAAATAAGATTAGCAAAAAAACATACCTGTGTGTGAATTACTACTGTCCAGAAATATTATTCCTATGAATGAATGGTATATTAAGGAATAGTAAACAATGCACGTATTGTCTGTAATAATGAAAGAGTTCAAATTGTACAAGTTCAAGTCACTGTCACTGCGGCTGTCGTTGACTCTGGGTCTGGCGGAGATGTTGCTCTTAGGTCAATGGAAATCCAGGTCTATGGTATAGGTGCATCTCAGTCTGGGTTGCTGGTAGCTTGATTTCAGCGCTGGACTAGGGATTTATACATTCGACATGTGGGATGTCTCAAACGATACTGTGGGAAGAATACTCATCGGCAAAATGCATTGTATGCTGGTAAACGTCTTAGTTGTACTTGTTGTTATTCCCATGTGATGATATTGGCGCTGATGTCTTAGAACTGACCCTTCGTGTGGGCGAAAAAAATACGAAAATCACAGAAGAGTTGTTCTGTCATTCCTGAGTTCACGTAGTGTAGCTGACGGCGTGATATCTCGTGATGGCAAGGATGTTGGTGCGAGTCTCTCCCATGGATCATAGTTATACGTGTGACGGCTTTATTCATGATGTTAGTCCACTCATGTCGTTTCTTCAAAGAATCTTCTCCCATAATTTTATGAAAACACTGTCTCAAAAGAAATAGTCACTCATAACGGTGTAGATAGACTACATCTTCTGGACATTCGCTCTGCGAGAGGTTCCAGAGATCTGTAACATTCTCCATCACTTGTTATGTAAGAAAAAAGTTCGTTGTAATCATCACAAGGAAGAGAGAGAAGAAGGAAGAAGGCTCTCTTAAAAGCGTGCTGTCACGATGTTAAAACAGCTACACTACATCTGGAATTGAAGAGTCAACATCAATTTTCTGCTGATACAGAAAACTAAATCTGACCTGATTCGCGCATTTCTATATATACGTGCGCGGCCAGATTCAGGGTTAGACAAGGTCATACCCTCTACGCATCAGACAGAAAATTACGAACTCTACAATCCGATAGAGACCAGTTTCAGCAGGTGAAAACCACCTTATTTACGTCATAAGACTCAATTCTGTAGTTATTTATATTTGTTTTAACGACGTCAGACCAAATATGGATACTCGTTAGTTGGAAGCCATTTTGTTTTGTGACGTATAAAAGCCTCCCAGAGAAAGGTTACTCCACCTTCATTAACCGAATTGAACCTATGCCAATTCTAGGTCAAAAACATATTTTTACTGTTGGTACTTAGAACTGTAGCTAGGCAAAATTCATGTATTATGTATTTTTGTTATATGTTTCCACACAGCTTATACATTGGCAAGCTTTAGTATCTTGTTGCTTCTACACAACACATCGATATACATTGCCTAATTTCCACTTGCTCACCAACCCTTTCTATTCTGTATAGTTGTACTTCAAAAACAAGTGAAATTACCTTTAATATATTTTAGAAACTCATTACTTTAATACAATTCAAAGAAAATATCAATCTTTATTAATTTTACTAAAAATTCAATCCTAACATTAACTTGAAATCAGTAAGTCACATACTGTTAACTTACCTCTACTCCAATGTTAAAGGCTAAATTAAAGACCCACAGATAGGAAAGACTGCAAAACGTCACCATGTTTTAGTACTTTCGTATTCTAGACTCTAAGGTTATGTTACAAGGTTCCCTTTCAGATTCATTTTCCCTCATTAAGTTGAAAGGTATTCAATGCTTTCCATAGCCAATTCCCAAACTTTCATATTTTTTTTCATCAAACTGTATAGTTTAAAGTTTTTGCTCACACATTTTGTTTTCATTTTATCAGCTCAAGCGTATGTTGAGAAAATATATATCACGTCAAAATATGTTATATATCAATTGTTCTTTTCTGTTGAATATCAGTTAGTTTTGTCGGCATGAATAAAAACTCTTTTATGGGAATGGTTTGGGTTTGTTTTTTTAGCTTGCTTGTATAATGTTACGGTTGTATAATCGATTATTATCCCTTTTCTTCTAATCCGTGTATCTATTTTCCTTATGGTCTGTTTAATTTGCTCCAACACTTGATTGATATTTGTGTTTGAGATTTTCAAATTGTGCTGTAAATATAGCAGAATATAATGTGTGCATTTATCCATATCAAATAGATTTGTATTCAATCCCCATACTTTACTGTCTTAAAAAGTTTGCTACAATGGTGCTATTCTTTTATTATTATTGAATGTAATAAGTAATGTATTTTCCTGATGTAGTGATTTGTTTCTCTTTAAGTTTGAAATCTACAAATTTACATTTTTATTCTCTCTTTTGTTTCGGGGATTTTTTTAACCCACCTAGATTACGCCACACGTTTACGCCATTCAAACGTATACATGAATAGTCTTAAATACTGAAATTAGTTCTTTAAGTTATCTTCAATAAATAGTTGTATCATCTTATTAAAGACTGTTGAATTCGATACGATATAGCTCTATGTCCATTTGTATGTTGTGCAAAAACAATTCATTTATTATTTTATGCTAGTACGCTGCATCAGCTTGCCAATTGATTTTTTTTAATGCTTTGTGTTCTCGTACACACGAGTGATGTAATTCAAACAATTATAAAATGCAAGTAGTTTTATTTTTCTATTTGATTGTGGCATCTCTGCACGAGAGGGTTGGTGTAATAAAATGTACTGCATTATAACTCGCATATAGATTTTTTAAAATAATGTTTTCATAGTTCTACTTGACTGGGTCGGTGAAAAAAAGAATCTGATCCTGCAGTGTATATATGCATATTAACAACAATGGCAGTGACTATATGCATATTAACAACAATGGCAGTGACTATATGCATATTAACAACAATGACAGTGACTATATGCATATTAACAACAATGGCAGTGACTATATGCATATTAACAACAATGGCAGTGACTATATGCATATTAACAACAATGACAGTGACTATATGCATATTAACAACAATGGCAGTGACTATATGCATATTAACAACAATGGCAGTGACTATATGCATATTAACAACAATGACAGTGACTATATGCATATTAACAACAATGGCAGTGACTATATGCATATTAACAACAATGACAGTGACTATATGCATATTAACAACAATGGCAGTGACTATATGCATATTAACAACAATGGCAGTGACTATATGCATATTAACAACAATGACAGTGACTATATGCATATTAACAACAATGGCAGTGACTATATGCATATTAACAACAATGGCAGTGACTATATGCATATTAACAACAATGACAGTGACTATATGCATATTAACAACAATGGCAGTGACTATATGCATATTAACAACAATGGCAGTGACTATATGCATATTAACAACAATGGCAGTTACTATATGCATATTAACAACAATGACAGTGACTATATGCATATTAACAACAATGATAATGACTATATGCATATTAACAACAATGGCAGTGACTATATGCATATTAACAACAATGGCAGTGACTATATGCATATTAACAACAATGGCAGTTACTATATGCATATTAACAACAATGACAGTGACTATATGCATATTAACAACAATGATAGTGACTATATGCATATTAAGAACAATGGCAGTGACTATATGCATATTAACAACAATGACAGTGACTATATGCATATTAACAACAATGACAGTGACTATATGCATATTAACAATAATGACAGTGACTATATGCATATTAACAACAATAGCAGCACTGACTCTTCTTGTAAAGCATTTTGTGTCAATTTATGAAATATATGTATTATACTTTTAAGGTTACATGGCGTCCAGTGCTTTCGGGGCTTTTACTACAGTTTATCTTTGCCCTGATCGTGCTGAGGAGCACATGGGGATACTACGCTTTTGATTGGCTTGGAGACAGGATCACAGACTACATGAAATACGCTGAAGCTGGATCAAAATTTATCTTCGGGGAAAGATTTATGGAACATTATTTCGCCTTTCAGGTATGTTGAGAATTTCTTGGCCTGCAAAGCGCTCATGGAAAATATTGCATCGTTTTCTTTAAATTGTGCTGCTATATTTGCTTGTATATCCAGGCTGTATGACACATCTTGAATTTATACACAGTTTCATGGCCTAAGATAAAGTTTCTGAAATGTATTATCAATTTAAAATAATTACGGTACTTGAATCTGATTTCTGTTTAATAATTATTATGAAAGTTTTCATGAAACTATGGGTAGGATTTACTTTTCTTATGGTATATAGACGAATTTTCTGTTAGTTCTGTGTCTCACTACATGTCTCTGCCTGAACCATTTTCTCAGCATTATGTCATTTAGCAGTTTTGTGATGAGCAAAGAGGTGAACGAAAATGCAGTTTAGATGTCCAGTGTTTCTCTAAACGAAAATTCAGCGTGCTCCAATGGAGAAGAGCTACATAAAACAATAGCAAAAAAAACGAATTCACACTCGATAATTGTACATTGTTTACATATGTAGGTTATCGCCTTTGATGTACCTGTTGTGTATATTATCGATAGTCTTGTACCTTCGTAAATATAATCTGGAAACATTAAATCCTGTTTTAAAAGTTGAAAGTTTACATCTTAGAGTTTGTAATTGTACAAGGGAAGGAATGACCCCTACTTGGAGCCTAAGCAGTGCAGAAAATTAAACGTATTACTGTAAATAACAACATATCATGGCAGTAGAGACAACACAAAACCTCAAACAGGAATATGAAGACATATTCACTGGAGAAGGTCTCTTAAAAGGAGAACTGACAGAACAGGCCAAACCAGCAAAACTGTCAGTGAAGAAAATTCCATTAGCTGTTAAGCCGAAGTTGAGGGCAGAAATTCAATAACTGGTAAAACTTGGAATATTGACTCCGAAGAGCCAGAGAAGTTATATATTGGCGAAACATGAATCCCGAAAGATAAAACAATATTTCAAAGTGTGAAACATGCGATGCATATTCTTCTCAGTAGCAGAAGGAGCCACTCATACGTCAGGATGTGCCTACAAAACCATGGGAAAAAATATATGTAGACCTAGTTGATTTTGACAACAAAGCATATCTGGCCACAGTAGATTATTTCTCAAATTGTGTTGAAGTTGATAGACTTTATAATAAGACGGCCAAAGAAGTCATCATAAAAGTGGAAGCTCGCATGGCCAGGAATAGAATACTGGATGAACTTGTATCAGACAATGGACCACCATTATCATAAAAAGAGTTTGCGGAATTTTCATGTACTTATGAGTACAAACTTAGTTTTCCAGAATACCCACAATCAAATGGGAGAGTGGAGAACGCGATGAAAGCAGTGAAGGGATTAATGCGGAAAGCAGTACAGTTTAGATCAGATCCCTACCTCACGCTATTGGATTTATGAAATACACTAACGAAAGGATTGCATGCGTCACCTGTGCTCAATAGGCGTACACAAACTTTACTGCCATTGTCAAAAATCCTCCTAATGCCAAGGTCACAATCACATGACAATACCAAATCTAAGTTGTTGGTAAAGAAACGGAAACAAGAAAAAATACTACAATAGGAGTGCAAAGGAGTTACAATTATTACCCACTAGAGATGTTAATAGGGTGAAACCTAGTGACAAACATGGTACATGGCGCAAGGCATACGTAGATGGGAAAGTTGACATTCGCTATTAGAAGATTCGGACAGAAGATGGTGGTATGTATCGCAGGAACAGAAAGCATCTGAGACCTACAAATGAAAATTTCAAAGACCCTGATGTTCAGGACTTACACCCAAACCCACGGAATCGCGAACAACAGATTGACTCGTGCCGTCTGTAACATGCAAAACAGGAACATAAATTGATGTATGACAAGCAATTGAAAACACCAATAGTGGTGCAAAGATTAAATCTCGGAGCAAGACTAGGCCAAAGATGAACGGACAACAACCGTTGAATAATAACCGTGGATCTCCAGACAACTAGCATACATCTAGAAGGATAAATGTTAGGAAACCTGTATATTTGAAAGAGTATATCACCCACTTACGTATGAATGCATGTTAGTTCCTAGGACAATGCTGTAGAGTTAAAACAAAAGAGTAGATAAAAATTGAGTTAAGGCAGACAGAATATTACATAATTCATTTTAGTAAATCATTTGCTAGTGATACCTAAGAAAGCTGACCTTTCCTATGTTAAAGAATAATTTCATTTGTCTCATTATTGATTCTGCATACATAAAGCTGAGAATTCTAGTCAAATTGTATAGTTAGTAAATTTAGTACTCCTGACAGAAAATGCGCAAAATATGACAAAGGACTTGTATATTAACATTTTGTGCCAACAAGGACGTCAATGGAGAAAGTCTATTTTAAGAAGGGAGATGTAATGTAATGCATGCGTACATGTATCAGTCCAGTTCACAGTAAGGTCGCACGAGTTATTTCCCTTATTACTGCTGTACTCTACTTTTAAAAACAAAATGGTGTAGCGTATGCTAGGGTAAAGTGATTTAACGTGTTGAGTAAAGCCCTATCTTATGTACTGAATTTGTCTTAGAAAAACTTTATAATAACAATGTGCCAATACATTTATGAGATTCATACCTATGTAGCAATAAACTTATGTGAATCGTTACAATGTGTCAATAAATTTATATGATTCGTAACGATATACAAATAATTGTCCATAGCAACGCAACATTATATTTATCGTTGAATATATGATGAAATATGTTATGTAGTTCATTAAACGCCGTAAGAGCTAGACTTTATGAAGTGTAAGGAAGGCAGTATAACATGTACACAAGACCTCACGTATATCACTAAAGAAAACGTGACGGAGAGGAAAAGCTATGGTGACATGTACATGGTGAAGAAGGTTCTCTTTACGAAGGTGGTGACAGTTTAAGCGAGATAAACTAACTGTTGCTGTTTACAGCCATGCTTCTATTCAAACATCTATAGGTATAACGGTACCAATTGTACAACTCCAGGTAGGCGGATCTTAAAGTGTAGGGCATTCAGAAATATACAACAACAGAAATATACAACAACACTAGCTGTGATTGGTGCATTATGTGAGAGTTGTACTTTCGGTTAGGCTTTTTTTTATAAAAAAATAAGCATCTTGGTAACATATGAGATTAAGTTAATTCATATCTAAATCATATTTTGTATTTTTTATGACTTTTTTTTTAAATGTAGGACACCTGGCTGAAACTGGGTCTGTTGTGACTAGATAACTCTTAGCCATGTCTAGTTCCAGCAAAGTTATCTCTCTTAAATGCAATGGCGTACCTGGTTTTGTCCTTATCAAATTGACAATCAAAGATTGTTCTCTGTGACAGTGGGTGTCATGCGTGCTGACGTAGGATAGAAAGTATATTTATTTCCCAAAACATTAGCATTGAGGTATGTGGAAAAACAATGGCACCGTGATAACTAAAGCTGAACTCTCGCTTTGACTAATTCCATCTCATGGTTCCCAATTTCACCAGAATAGCTCTTCGCGTCGGTTGAATCGCAAAACACCCTTATGGCCCTTTGGTTGGTCCCGTACAGATATGCTAAACTCATTTCATTTAGGTAATATTGGATTTATTGACATTGTGGACTATACTGTAGGATTGGCCGTAGTAATACCAGAACACGGTGCTGAGTTTAGGGTTAAGTGAACAAGCCACATCTAAGGGCCTCACAGTCTCAAAGAGTCTCTCAAAATTTCAGATTTTTAAAAAAAAATTACAATGTTATTATAATTTATTTTTAAGTAACAATTTAATCCATGATTTTTGGCATAATATGTTCACTATTATTATCTATGCAATGTATTTTTTTTAAAAAAAATTAACTAATTTACATTGTAATAATTAGCTTAAAGCTGCCAAGTCCAGTTGTTACACAGCGTTATTCTCTGTTAACACTTACCAAATAGGGCCTCTACAGCTTCCTATAGCTTAGGGCCTTACCATGTCTAAATCAGGCCCTATCAGAATGCCAAAATATTTTAAAGATAAAATAAATGAGGAACATGAAGTCTTAAACCAATTTCAAAGAAGCATTTCTTTTAAATTGCTGTTTTGAAAGAACAATTTGAATTACCTCTCTGGAGATTCTGTAATTGTATTAACTTAGAGATATAAAGAGTTTTAAGTTTTGCTGTTTGCATCTAAAAGAAATACATTCATTTTAATATTTATGGTGTAATAATGTAATAAATATCGCAAAACAAATAATAAAAACTGTGATGGATAAATCAACAAAATATAGCATTATTTTATTACATATTTAATTGATTTATCTACATGTAATATCTGCACTATAAACAATTTACTTTTATCTGCTTCATTCTTTCTTCCATTCACGTTTTCCTCAGTGACCATAATTACAGATGTACTGATAGGCGCTCAGTATTCTAACTGATACAAATAGTACACACTGAAATAACAATTATATAACTAATTATAACACAACGCAGTGATTTTGACATGAATTAGCAATCGATAGTTTTGGTTTGATTCTTAGATGTTTGTTTTACAGGAAAGGGTGAAGTTGATAAGAATTTTTCAGTTGGTGGCATGGTTTGTTTCTTTCATTACTGAGTAAACAAGGTTACAGAATATCCATGATAGAAGCAAATATCTTGTCTCACGTTATCAAATTATATTGTACACAGGATGGGGTAGTTTTGTACAAACAAATTAGCAGGTAAAAAGGTATTATTGTACAAGTACTAGATTTAATAGGACAAATGAATCATGGTACTAATTCGTGCAGGAAGAACACTTCAAAATTTTATAAGTCATATTGTGATTTGATGACCTTCTATTTTTAATAACTCCAATAAAAAAAATAATTATGACAATTTAATCTCTGACTTTTTATTTTACCTTTGACCTTCAGGCCTACAATCAGGTATCTAAGTCACCATCTCCTCTCTCCCACTCATTGCACCAATGCAGTAATTCAATGCAGGAATGGCATTTTAAAATACTTTAAAGTTTATCTTGTCCGGTCAGCTAAAACTGCATAATTCTCGGGTTTAAGGTGTTTTGTGCACTTAATCTGAAAGACCATAACTGACTGATAATTGTAATATCTGGAGCATGTATCAAAACTTTTCGGAATTTCACATATAATATGTGTCGTCATTTTGTTTTATTTTTTTCTCCATGGGTTCGATGATTGTTTTGTAAAGCAATTGATCATGTCTAAAATTTAAGACCAGACTCAATCTGGTCCACTAAAACCGGAATAACTGGGAAGAAGAATTAATCGACATTGCCAAGGGATTATATTTTATTAACTTTCTGACTGATAATCGTTTGTAGTTTGGAATTACTTTTATCAGTTTTACTATGAAACATCCCTTATCTACACAAATAAGCTTTTCTGTTGACATGACTAGTTGTTGACATGACTAGTTACTCGCTGAGATTCTGAGTCAACACGTTAGAAATAATCGTCTCTAAGGCAAACCACCGAGGTGAAACTTTATCTTATTGACGGACGGTCACGTAATATGGACTAGTTACTTGCTGAGATTCTGAGTCAACACGTTAGAAATAATCGTCTCTAAGGCAAACCACCGAGGTGAAACTTTATCTTATTGACGGACGGTCACGTAATATGGACTAGTTACTCGCTGAGATTCTGAGTCAACACGTTAGAAATAATCGTCTCTAAGGCAAACCACCGAGGTGAAACTTATCTTATTGACGGACGGTCACGTAATATGGACTAGTTACTCGCTGAGATTCTGAGTCAACACGTTAAAAATAATCGTCTCTAAGGCAAACCACCGAGGTGAATCTTTATCTTATTGACGGACGGTCACGTAATATGGACTAGTTACTCGCTGAGATTCTGAGTCAACACGTTAGAAATAATCGTCTCTAAGGCAAACCACCGAGGTGAATCTTTATCTTATTGACGGACGGTCACCTAATATGGAGATACCCTCGCCCATGAAAACAAAAATAGAAAGGTCTATATCAACAATATTTGACCAATTGATGATTTAAGAAGCTTGGAGTATTACCCATTTTTTGGTTCCATAAAATTCCACACGAACGTTATTGCATTATCGTCTACGAGAGAATCGCGGTTTTCTAATTGATGAGCATGCCAAATTTAGTCAATATGTTGCGGATACATATCCTTTCAGACATGGCAGTCGGGTATTGGGATTAGTCAATCTCTTGTACGATCGATCTTAACTTGTGCTGGTTAGTGCTGAATCAACCTCAGTCAGTATTTCCAAAGATTCGATAACGACAATAAACAATATTAATTTCAATATGAAGATTAATTGTGACGTTTCAATATGTCATATAAAACTGAATTAAAATAAATAAATCTTATAAATCTTAAGGGTATGCATTTATGACACTATCCATTCTAAGTATTTTGTCCAGAGTTAGATTCCATTGAACGTAACCGATGTACCTTCCAGGTGATGCCCGTGCTCATTTTCTTCAGCGCCACTATTGGCGTGCTGTACTATCTGGGATGGATCCAGGTCCTTATTGAAAAAATTGCCTTTATGATGGAGTACACGATGGGTACGGCTCCTATGGAGACACTACATGCGGCTGTTAATATATTTGTCGGATGGGTGAGTTTACAAGTTGTAGCGTTAGTTTAATTTAATTTAATTCAGTGGTTCACAGTACCTCAATTCGAGGTACTTGGTCCATAGAAAGCAATCTCCGTTTAGCAAAGTCGAAATCTAGCTTTAAAAATCAGAGCAAATGATGATCAATGAAAATAAGTGTAACTGTCATTCCCATAAACACTGATGCGTATATTTTGCATGTGCATGTCTGTGTGTGTGTGTGTGGGGGGGGGGGGTGCGTGTGTGTGTGTGTAGTGATCTGAAAAAAGAAACAGCTTGCAATATAATGTAGAGGGGAAATTTATACTAAATTTATTTTCATTCTTAAATGTTCGTTTTTCTCTTGTTTCTACGCGCGTACATACATACAGACATACATACATACATACATACATACATACATACATACATACATACATACATACATACATACATACATACATACATACATACATGAGACAGACAGACAGACAGACAGACAGACAGATAGATAGATAGATAGATAGATAGATAGATAGATAGATAGATAGATAGATAGATAGATAGATAGATAGATAGATAGATAGATAGATAGATAGATGTGTGTGTATTTATAAAATACTTGTGCTGTTTATCTCACGTGGAATTTAGGGAGAGACTTTAACGATCATCTGGCCACTTTTGGATAAGATGACCCTTTCGGAACTTCACACGGTGATGACTAATGGGTTTGCAACCGTGGCTGGAAGTACGCTTGGCGTCTACATCATGTATGGGGTAAGATTTTGTACAATGCCATATACTTGGACTACGCAGGTTAATACACGTGACAACGCAGCTAGTACGCAATACAATGCCGTATACTAGGGCTACGCAGGTTTATACACGTGACAACGCAGCTAGTACGCAATACAATGTAATATACAAGGCCTTCGCAGGATAATAATACACGTGACAAATCAACTAGTGCGTAATACAATGCCGTATACTTTGACTACGCAGGTTAATACACGTGACAAATCAACTAGTACGTAATACAATCTCGTATACTAGGACTTCGCAGGTTAATACACGTGACAATGCATCTATTATGCAACAGGAAGATGATCAGTAAAAAAGAACTAATAATTTGGTTCTGAAAGATAAAACAGAAGAATACAGAATATGTGGCATGCAAAAAGATACAAAATCATTTGTAGTGAACATGCCCTATCAGTGAGTAAAAAAAGCTGATGACACATTTCTTGACCCTGACCACTGGGTATATAAATATAACAACGATCTATATAGTATTATGCTATTTAACATACCTTACAATTGTATCATATTTCAAGAAGAGCTTAGGAATATAAACATAAAACTAGACCGTGCTTGCTATTAATGCGCTTCAATATTAACACATAATTCAAATTTATAGATATCAGGCGTTGAATTGTAACTGCTTTTATAAGCTTATAATGGAGTAAGAGGTGAAATTAGCACAATACCACGTACATGAGCAAATCATGAGAATGACAGACAAAGAATGATGGTGAGTACGAATGGTCAATGTCATTATTTGTTACCTATATACAGCAAAAAGTTTTAGATGCTTAAGTGACGAATGAATTAAATGGACAGTTGAGCCAGTGCAAGACAACATAAGATGGATTGTTTGTTAAGCACCAACTGACTCTAATTATGGTCACATTTTTTAGATGTGGAATTGGGAATTATATTTTCTCAAAATCTACTCAATTGTCTCCAGAGAAAACAAACGATTTATATGTGCTACATAAGTTGATGTGTCGGTTAGAAGGGTCCAAAACATAATGTACTAAAGTTGCTATAGAATCTGAATATTTTCATTCAGTTGATAAAAACATAATGGGCTGTATTTGTTCAACAACAGCAATAGTTATGATGTCAAATCTGACACAAAACAAGCAAATGATTTCGGGAAAGACCTTATCGAACTCGGAAGAAATATATTTCGCATGGGGAACAAATGCAGGGTGGGCAATTACTGATGATGACTTAGCGTTAGACTTTACGTAGGCCAGCGCCGGTGCAAGGCATTTTGGTGCCCTAAGCTAGATCAGATATCTGGCGCCCCCCCCCCCCCCCCTTCCACTCACGCCCTCCCCCACCCGCCCATCATGAAATAAACCCTTAGCCCAGCGCCCTAGGCGATTGCCTAGTTCGCCTAGCGGAAGCACCGGCCCTGACGTAGGCTCTAAATAGTTCGAATTATCTACATGGTTAAACGATGAATTCTACTAAAAACAAGATTTTAAAAAACATAAATGATAGAATATAATTTGTTATTTCGCTGATCTATTTTATTATACAGTTGCAAAGTTTTTCTCATAAAAGATTTGTTACAGACATTTTGAAAGTAATTTGATGAATAACATTCATTTAAATGAAATTATCATAAACGTGAATAACAGTTTCATGACACTATCACACATGAATAACATCCGGTTTCATGACACTATCACACATGAATAACATCCGGTTTCATGACACTATCACACATGAATAACATCCGGTTTCATGACACTATCACACATGAATAACATCCAGTTTTATGACACTATCACACATGAATAACATCTGGTTTCATGACACTATCACACATTATTAACATCAGGTTTCATGACATCACGCATGAATTACATCCCGTTTTATTACATTATCATACACACATGAATAACACCCAGTTTCATCACACTAACACACACGTGATTAACATCCATTTTCATAACCATTAATTTAAGTCAACGGGTGTTTGCTTTAAATCAAACTTTGCTTTCAATAAATTCTCTGTCGAATCGTTGTAGATTAATTGTGTACACTTTTCCGGATCTTCTATATGTACTATAAATTTAGACGAAGATAAATGTGTGTTCTTATCTACATTATGTATAGGTTTTTATTTATTTACAGTTGAATTAAGGAAAAAGTGGCTTTATATTTTAAGATGGAATTAGTATGATATGTAAAGAATATCATTATTAGTGTGTGTTCCATTCACATATTTTGTTTCGCACTCTGATTAATGATATTTTTATTTTGAAATATTAAAAAAAAATGACTATGTCATTTTTTAATTGTTTTAACGATCTCGTATTCCTTACAGGAGATGCTGATAAATAAGAATATGACCGTATTACTAATAAAAGAGAAGGACGTCGTTATCAGCATCATCATTACCATATTTATCAAGGTTGTTTGATATAATTAGTATTTTTATTATCATCATCATTAGTAGTAGTAGTAGTAATAGTAGTAGTAGTAGTAGTAGTAGTAGTAGTAGTATTGTTATTATTGCTGTTGTTGTTGTTGTTATTATTATTATTATTATTATTATTATTATTATTATTATTATTATTGGTGCAGGCACCAGCCAATCACCTGCTGTCAGCCTCTGTCATGTCAGCACCTGCTGCTTTGGCGATGTCCAAATTGTTCTATCCTGAAACGGTGAAGGACAAGAACAGAGAGGACGAATGCAAGATTCCCAAGTATTCACACACACACACACACGCGCGCGCGCGCGCGCATGCATGCATGCATGCATGCATATTGTTACGGGTCTATGCTCTTAAAATAAGTAACAGAAAAGAGTAAAGCAAACAAGCTTTGTAAAATTAAACAATTAAATTAAATGTTCATATTAATATTTATACACGTACATGAACGCACACATGCTAACACACATTATTGGTTTCGACTTCATGGATTCGATTGTGTCAAATATCCTGTACAAATTTAGAAGAAAGGGTTCCAACACTTCTCAAAACAATTTTTAAATACAGATTTTGCATTGAACATTACTATGATACAACGGGGATAATGCTGTCTACTTTTTCTTCTTCATCAATGTATACCAAAATTTAAATTACTTTGTAAATTGTTCGCAGACTTGGTTCTGGAATCATTGAGGCCGCATCCATCGGTGCTGTAGGAGCAATATCCATTGTTGCTCACATCCTTTCGAGTGTCATAGCTTTCATTTCCCTACTGGAATTCGTCAATGTCACCTTACGTTGGTTTGGGGACAGGGTGGGTCTCACTCCACCCGACTACCCATCTCTTACCTTTCAGGTAACATATCTTTAATGAGAACAACTTTGCATTTGTATAATAAAATAAATCAGCGAAATCACAAGCCTGATTTCAAATATTATATGAGAATATCATTGTAGCCATGCAAATGTAATTTCAACAAAATTACATACACTAATTTTAACTGGAATGCTAATAATAAAATGAATACAGTTACGACAAATGTACCTTTTGTCGTTCAATCCATCCTCTTTTCTATTGCAAAGTGTAAGGAATGTTTTCTTTCTTTAGTTATATTAATTTGAGGGATATAGTCATACGCGTCACAATCTAAATAATATCATCAACGGTTATTGTGCTAACTCATTGCTCGTCACTGATATATATATATATATATATATATATATATATATATATATATATATATATATATATATATATATATATATATATATATATATATATTGGAGCATTATTTTCCACTAGGTTTGAACAACCATAAAAAAATATATATTCTTTTTTCATTTCTAATTGCTTAATTAATCATTCAACTAGGTAAAACAACATACATATATACGCGATCTTCCTGCTCTTCGCAAAAGCAATACAATCTCGTTAGCACAACTAGTCCCGCAGATTTTTATGAATTGACATTTAACGTTGTATATGGTATGGTCATCAATTGAAATGTGCACATCGACAAATCACAATGATTACGCAGTCTTTTTTAATGTTAAAATAAATGCCATTTGTTGAAGCGTTTGAAACTTGACACGTTATACTCACCATATCAAGATGCCCATGTCAAGAAAGCTTGTTTTCTCGTGATTTGTTGCCCTTTGTACTTCCAGCAGGCTACCAATTTGTAATTGCCGTTTGTACTTCCAGAAGGCTACCATTTTGCAATTGTTATTTGTACTTACAGCAGGATACGTTTGTGTAATGCAGATGTTCTTGCAGTTTTTGTGGATTGCGGTGACAATAAGTAACAATTATACTTGCATAAGAACCTATTGACCCATCATTTTCCTCACACTACTTTCAGATAACATATGCTTTTTATTTTACTAAAAACATTTCCATCACAGTATGGGATGTCTTTCTTACTTCATGAAAGAACTTTCGATAAAACCAGTATTTTGAGAATTAAAGTTACATGCTGAAATATAAATTTTATATGCCAGTTTTCCTGTAGAGCAGAATAGTTTTCAGTCAACAATTACACAATTACTTAACTTGTTCGCAGTTGATTTGCTCCTACATCTTTTGGCCAATGGTGTATCTAATGGGCGTTGAACCGGAAGACTGTTCTGTTGTTGCTAGGATGGTCGGTATCAAGACGTTTGTCAACGAGTTTATTGCCTACGAGGATCTTGGAATCGTTAAAAGGAATCGCGAGGCTTTCGGCAATTACAATGGTACGTGGCACAAGGATAACAGTGGGGATATAATACTGGAATCTCTGAACCAAACCCTAAAAGGAGGAGTAATGTCGGTAAGTCAATCCAAGTAAACGTATATGTCTGCTCCTTACATCTATCTATGCTTCCGAAACTCTCACTTGTTCAATTAACATTACTACCTGTGCCATTAGTCAGTTGCTGGAAATCAAATTGTACTTTGAACAATGGAAATGCAGTTTTACTATGAAAATTAAATTGTACTTTGAACAATGGAAATGCAGTTTTACTATGAAAATTAAATTGTACTTTACTATATACTATATTTACTATTTACTATATATATATATATATATATATATATATATATATATATATATATATATATATATATATATATATATATATATATATATATATATATATATATCGAGAGAGAGAAAGACAGACATAAACAGAGACAGAGGGAGTGAGCGAAATGAGAGACAGAGACATAGAGAGAAACGAGACATAAATACAGAAAGACAAACATAAAGAGAGAGAGAGAGAGAGAGAGAGAGAGAGAGAGAGAGAGAGAGAGAGAGAGAGAGAGAGAGAGAGAGAGAGAGAGAGAGAGAGGATTCATCTAGACTTCTTGTGCCAGTTATTTCCCGGATATAGTTTCTGCATGTTTATCAGTACTGAACATTCCAGTTTGTCGCAACAAATCATATGTTGATCTAAAGTATATTCGAAGATTTATAAACGGAAACGTTCTTGTCACAGGTTAGCCAGCAGTGTTTGGAGAAGCCAGATTACTTACTGTGCACTGTCGCCATAAATACACACAATGATAGTCACGCCATGATGATAAAATTCTAAAGAATAAAACATTATCTTGAAATCAATGCCAAGACTGCCTTAACCTAAGCCAATAACCACCACCAAATGAAGAGGGGGTGGGGGGGGGGGTGGAGAAGGCGGGAATACTGTAAAATCAGACTGGGACTACATTCGTAATGATCCGGAAGTAATAGTTTTGATAGTGGTCACTTGATTTCTATTTCGGGATTCTCTTATGAAGCAAATATTTTCCACAAGTTTTGGTAATACGAAATGCACTTTAATCCCATTTTTTGAGTAAACTGTGTTTTAAGTTTAACAATAGTTACATTAGCGAACAAGATATAAGTAGTTGAATGATGGAATTGGGATCTAAAGGGATTTAACCTTAGGTTATTGTTTAACATGCTGAAGACGATATCGCCTTAAACAGAAAATCCGATGTTAAAATGATACATATGTATAACATGGGAAACGGTGAAATTTTTGTAGATAACATTCTGGACATTAACATTACGTCATAGGTTTGAGGCCATTGTGAGGCGCATGAGTTTAAGAATTTTTTTAAATCTTTATCTACGATCCAACACATTCAGCATCCGGTGATTAATGTCCAAACACATATTTTTTACAATCCAACACCCGCCTTTCGGTTAGTATCAATACACTACCTATGCTATTTAACATCCGTTTTCGATTGCACCCCAATCACACACGCATACTATCCAACGAAAAGGGTTGCAGTGTTTATACACATACGCTTTACTTACACACAAACATACAAATACACCACACATGAGTGGGTATGATGTAAAAGAAGCGGTATGAAACAGACACACACTCTCACACAAACATATTATAAGGAAATCAATCCCAAGGTTAAATTTCTGTTGTGCCCTATAAATGAGCAATGCAAATTATTTTTGTTTGTTCTAGTTTTGTTTCATTGAAAGAATTAAAATAAGTCTTTAATCATCAGATGCATACATATTTTTTTGATCTGCACAACTGAAAATAAAAAAACATTAATTTTCAAAATTGAAACTAATAATTGAATGAAACGCGCGCATTTGATATAGTAAGTAATTGTCGTATGTAAAGGGAAAATATCACATGAAATAATGTTCATTGCCGAGTTATCATAGGCATATGCATATATAGAACATGACCATGAATGATGGCTCATAATTAACGTAATTAAATAAAATGCTACTTTTGACATTCAGTTGAACTTTAATTTATTATCTGCACAGGTTATACACATAAAACTTGATACATGATTGTGTCCATTGTGCCTAACAATTATTCGTTAATTTATCCCTCATTTATTTTGGTGTTTAATTGGAAAGTTCGGGAATATTGATATCGGTGAATGTTGACCAGCGCCTACCGCAATGGCTTCTAGTGAAACCTCCATGCACTAAAGATTTATAAAAGAAAGAACAGATAATGAGGTTTCGTAATAAGGGCTATACGGATCCAATGACAGGGAGAAAAACGTGTTGCTCTATTTGTAGTCATCCTCTGTATGGTAAAGTTCCCAGCAATATCCCAATATGTTAATAGATGACAAAATCTGCGCTTGATTCTCTTAGGCTTTGAATATATCATAATTGTTTCTGACAAATGTGTTCATCAACTCGACCGTTGCTTTTTTCAGAATGATTCCAAATTTACCCTTTCAGATTCGATCAGAAATGATTGCAACATACGCTCTCTGTGGCTTCTCGAACGTCGTCGCTCTTGGCATCATGATCGGCGCCATGACGGCGATAGCACCAAACCGGAAACAGGACATTCTGAACACCTCTTTCAGGGCATTATTGTCAGGCTGCATGGCCTGCTTTATGACAGCATGCATTGCAGGTACACCATCGCGATTTGGAAGAATCTGCTTCTTACCTATGCCACAAATACATGCTTCTTCCTTAAATGCTGATAATCAGTTACTGGCATTTACCAAATCGATAGTAGAAATGATGATATTAAATTTAACTATATCGAACTCTTGCAGGAATAAAGGCATTTAATGGTGGGTTTTATTTTTAAAATCGGTTATGTCATCGGAATATTTCTTTTGTTGTGGAAACCAAACTTCTTTCTTGAAGGTATGATATATTTGCTTCACTTATTTCATGAAATATCCGTATTTTTTCGTAGATCATATATCGTAACAATACAATCGGTACCAATTTCTTTTTTGAGAAGTGTCTACCAAATCATACATAACAAATTGAATGAAGATTTTTAGCAAACTTAAATGACAGGCAAATCCAGTCAGGTAAAAAAAAAACGGTAAAAGTGCGTTTATTACAACTCATTTTGTGTGTTCGATGTCCAAATCTTTTAAAATATCCATGACATTGAACCATTTCCAGAAACCTTCCAGGATAATACGCTGCTTTATCAATCGAGATAACATCTTTATACTTATATTTAGTATTTATATTTATTTATCTTTTCTTTATACTTATATTTAGTATTTATATTTATTTATCTTTTCTTTATACTTATATTTAGTATTTAGATTTATCTATCTTTATACTTATATTTAGTATTTATATTTATTTATCTTTATACTTATATTTAGTATTTATATTTATTTATCTTTATACTTATATTTAGTATTTATATTTATTTATCTTTTCTTTATACTTATATTTAGTATTTATATTTATTTTTCTTTATACTTATATTTAGTATTTATATTTATTTATCTTTATACTTATATTTAGTATTTATATTTATTTATCTTTATACTTATATTTAGTATTTATATTTATTTATCTTTATACTTATATTTAGTATTTATATTTATTTATCTTTATACTTATATTTAGTATTTATATTTATTTATCTTTATACTTATATTTAGTATTCCACAGTCCTCCGTGTTCATAATCGCAGAAGCCTTGTTGCATGTATTCCAGAAATTCATATCGTGTTGGTTTGCACGAATATTTTTCTCTTGCAAAGTTAACAGCAATTGACGGAACGATGTAACAATTATTCAGTAATGTTCAATATTGTCAGTCTGCGATGAAAATTTCTGCGCAAGGTTTTTCATTTCTTCGTGGAGAGATTCTGAACGATAAATATATCCATTAGGTCGTACAAATTGATCATAGTTTTCATTATCGGAACTTGCAAACAGCCACACGTATACAGGATCGTCTTTACAAATATTTTCAATAAAATCAAATATATCACCGTCATTAAATCTTACGGTTCGATTTCGTAAAATATGGATACTTGCGCATTACGATCAATAATTTCAGAGAGCCGAAAAGATATTATGACTTTTTTCTTAAAACACGGATAATGATAAGGTGATAAATAGTGCTGAAGACTATATAGCAAGATTTCAAAATAATGATGTAGACAAATAATGATAATGAGTTTGTGAAGCATACAATAATCAAGAATTGCGAGGCATTTTGTGATGGTATTATCAGGAACTGTCGATTAAAACCCCAGTCGGTTACGTTAATAGTACTTCTGGTAATCTAATATTTGGTGTTGATGGCAAGATAAGTATTACTCGCATACATTTAATTTTGATTCTTATAATGGAGTAGTCAAAAAGGTCTTGTGATTGATCATATTGATTCAAATCCGAAAAATAATCATTTAATTATTTACGTGCTGTTACACAAAGCCAGAATTGCCAATCCGGTGAAACTGGCAAACACGGAAAATTTCCTGGGGTTGTTAAATCTGTAAATACAGAGACTGGTGAAGAAATATTTTTTTCAATCTATAAGTGCAGCCAGCAATTAATTTGATATCTACACGCCTTCGGTTCAGCGTGTAGCAGATAAAAAAATATACAAATCGGCGTTTTCCAAAACATATAAATTAAAAACTATATTTCAATATCGTTAGATAGAAAAGATGAAAGGGAGGCAACTACTGTCAGGCATATTATATTTCTTTAATACAGAATGATCAAAGGAGTTACCTCGGTT